>CAHIKZ030000458.1:4372500-4490000 GCA_903632075.3 Acanthosepion pharaonis
TTTTGCGGAAGTAGTCCGTAATGCATGTTGCTCTTTCAAGCCCACCGCCTTTTTTGAATTCAGGCCGGCTTTTGGGAGGTTAACGGTGGCTCATTTCGTTTTTCCAAAGACCTTTTCGTTCCACATTGTTGTAAAGAATACATTCTTTGTCGCTTGTTCTTTAATAATGAATCGTTTTCGTTTCGTTAGAGCAGAGGATCGCAGATAGAAATGAAGTCAATTAAAATTTTATCCGTTGACTTGTGTGAGGCACCCAAACGTCGTGGCGATTCACGTATCCAAATGTTTTCAAATGCCTTATGAAGAACATATGAGATATGTGGAGTACCTCTGCGATGTCTCGTGTTGTGTGACCAGGATCATTTTTTAATAAGCGTTCCGATTTGATCATCATCAACGACCGCAGGCTTGTCGGAATGTTTTCGGTTTTCCAGATCAGACTTCCCACTTCTGAACCTAAAGAAACCACTTAGAAATAATTCTCTCATTTATGGCATCATCTCTGTAAACGGCACATATCTTCTTTTGTTTTTGCTATTTGTACAACGTTTTTATCATTTCCGGAAATAAAATGAGCATCAAATGATGAAAATGCATCTCAGTTTTTTTATCCATTTTAACTTTCAGCATAAGAAACATTCAAAATTCACAAACCAAACACGAATAGTAGAGAAAGGCGCATTAAAATATTACCTTTCAGAATATGTACATATGTCATAAATTTCAGTCACGTATGAAATGAAATCAGATGTTCAAACGGCACTTATTGTAAAACGCTATGAACCTTTGTTCCAATCCAATATTTACGGCCTCGCTGTTTTCTGATAGCACTAAGCAGCAAAGAATATCAGGTTATTTGAACCGAAATTCCAGTTCACTATGCGTCGTTCAAGAACGACTTGCTTCTTTTTATCAGTTTGTTCACGATTGATTCAGACTGCTCTTTCCAGAACGAGGCTCTACTCAAAATACGACTTTGCAGAAAAGCGAGATTTAAATATCAAGTCTTATTGACTGTTCTGCTATTAACTGTTATCGATTGTTCTCGTCTATTTATACACTTGACACTTTGCCGAATAAGAATTTGTAGACGGTAACGTCTGAGTTATGAGAGTCCGTAACAATTATTTAAGGCAGCTTGACTCGGTATAGACAAGAACAGTAAGTTATTTTAGTTAATAGTGTTATATAACCTACTCATCAAAACGGTATTTTGTGGAAACCTATGTTTGAGCAGTCGTCTACTCAAAAATGGGTATCCACAAAATGACATTTGGTGTAATAGTAGTAAATAATGACAGATAAAAAAAATTCATTAATTCTTTTTTATATATATATATATATATATATATATATAATTATTTATTTAAAAATATGATTCCAACGCTACATAAGAGTTCTCATGTTTCAAAACGAGAGCCGAAAACTTCAATATAATTATTTGAATTAAATTGAATTATACTGAAATAATTAATTCAAATAATTATACTGAAGTTTTCTGCTCTTGTTTTGAAACAGGAGAACTATTATGTAGCGTTGGAATCATATTTTTAAATAAACAATTATATTTAGGCTCTACTTTTGTATCGAGCACTGTTTTTTAAAAATAATAACAAAAATACTAAAGAACTTTGGATTATTTACCTAACAAGCTTTTTCCTATTTTCACACACGCACATATATATATATATATATATATATATATATATATATATATATATATATATATATACGATGGATAAATTGTCGTCTAAATTAGGCAAAAATGAAAATAACACTGACATCTCATTTTATCAGATATATTTATCAAAATTACACAAAAATATCTTGAAATGCTAAAGAGTAAATTTATTCAATATAATCGCCATTGGGTTCAACCACGGCCTCCAGACGAATTCGGAATCTCCTGTAACTCTTTTGGACAATCTCCTTGTTTAAGTTGGTGAACGCTGCCATAATCCTCGTCTTCAGTTCATCTTTAGTATTAAAAGGAGATTTGCTGGTCCCCTGCTCAACTGCGACCCAAACATAATAATCAAGGGAGTTGCAGTCTGGGGAGTTAAGTGGCCAGATGTAAGGGGTGATATGGTCGCAGAAATTGTCTGTCAGCTATGACCGGGTTCTCCTGCTTATGTAGCATGGTGCAGAATCATGTTGCAAGAAATCTTCCAGCAGCCACCCTCTTGACTCAGAGCAGCACTATCGCATGCGCGAAATTAAAAATATAAAATGGCAACAGTTTACCCATCGCACCCTGTATATAGGATTAATACAAATATAAAATTTGTCTTTTTTCAATACTATTAATGATCAATCCCTTATATCGAGCACTTTATTGCAAAGACTGATTGCCTTAAATATCTTTTCTTCCAGTCTTCCACTGACAGCATTTCTGACTTTACACTATCTTTGTTATCGCTATATATATATATATATATATATATATATATATATATGAGATAACGATATATGTTTTATATATCAAGAACAGTATATGTATATGGAAAATTGTATGACAAAGTGGAAAAAATAAAATACGTCACAAGTAAACTTTTTCCACTTGGTCATATAATTTCTCATATATATATTGAAGTTTTCAGCTCTTGTTTTGAAACATGAGAACTCTTATGTAGCGTTGGAATCATATTTTTAAATAAATAATTATATATATATATATATATATATATATATATATATATATATATATATGAATGAATAAAAATGACAATAGGAAAACTAGTAATTGCTGACGCCTTTCGTCCAATGTGGACTTTATCAAAGCAAAATACGAAATGAAATTAATTGAACAAGGTAACTAATAAAAACAAAAACAGAATGTTCCTAGCAAATGGAATGTAGAGAAACGCTATTTTCATATTGTTAACTGAAAATAACGTCATTTTATTCATAAATATTGTTTTCTCTACTGGTTAAATCGGAGAAATTTTCATATATATATATATATATATGTAGTCAATTTTTTTAGGATCGAGTTATCTTCTTTTACATCCAAAATTTTTGTCGATGAAATTTGGGATCGGTTCTCTATTTTTTATATATCTAATTTTTTTATCAATGGATATAAAAGCGTAGAAATTTAAGAACCGGTTCTACGATCTTGTGTAATTTTAGTAAAGTGTTCACATGAACCGTTGCAAACCACTTTAATCCCACCACTAAGATTATATATATACAGGGTGGGGGTGAAACTCCCTATTTAAATTTAAACTGTTAATAACTTTATTAATTATTGGACGATTTTCTTAAAACTTGTTTTATTTTTAACAGTATAATGGTAGAAGTAGAGTACGGTATTACAATTCCACATAGGCACCAGCGTTGCCCTCCAGTGTTTGTATTCGTCTTGGTATATCCTTCAAGGTTTCCTTGTTTTCTTTTTGTATGCTTTCTTTCAATCTGGATGTTGAAGGACGACCGTTTCTGTGGTTATCTAGCACAGATCTCGTACTCATCAGCTTGGAATGACAATTTCTGATGGGTTTTTTTGTCATCTACCAAAGTACGAAATTCATGAACACTGTGTCGCCACGGACTGCCACACGCTCATACAATGTCAAGCATTGTGCTATTCTGGGCCTCATTTGTCACTTTGAAATAAAAACAAAAAATTAGCAATTCTACCACTTTAGTGATCACAGTATATTTTGTTTCTGACAAATGTGGTGATAACAACAAAAGATATAAATAATTATCAATAGGGAATTTCTCTCCACCCACCATATACACACACCTATATATATATATATATATATATATATATATATATATATATATATATATATATATATATAGGTGTGTTCGTGTATGGTGGGTATATATATATATATATATATATATGTGTGTGTGTGTGTGTGTGTGTGTGTAATATTAAAATCATTAAAAATCCATTTCTGTTATAATTTATTTCCTGAATATATTTATTTAAATATTCATCTCTTCAGACCAAAAGGGCGACGTAAAAAGAAAAAAAAAAAGAGAAAAATTTTTAATAAAAATCCTATTTGGTCTGAAGAGATGAATATTTAAAAAAATATATTCAGGAAATAAATTATAACAAAAATGGATTTTTAAGGATTGTCTTTACTTATTATTATTATTATTATTATTATTATTATTATTATTATCATTTTTATTTTCTTTGATTTCTGGCGTTTACACATTTCTTTCCGGGTCCCGCCCAGGGACCTAAGGTTAGAAATGGCGTCATGACACTTTCCACTGACCAAAAAAAAAAAAAATTAAATTACATAGATAAAGCCCTTCGTAAGGTGTGGACTGTACTTGTCAGAACAATTTTTTGTATCTCCTTGAGGCATGGACTTCCAGGAATCCCTTCAATTAGTCTACTGCAATCTTTTCCAACCAGTCCTAGGGCTCCAACTACAACAGGGATTGTTGATGTTCCCATATGCCACATTTTACAGATTTCTATTTCAAGGTCCTTGTATTTTGACAACTTTATTATTATTATTATTATTATTATTATTATTATATTACTTTGTTTCTTACATTGAGCTCTCTTTGGATTAATATCCTACTTGGAATTATCCCTACCAATTACCAATTGATATGCTATATATATATATATATATATATATATATATATATATGTGTGTGTGTGTGTGTGTGTGTGTGTGTGTGTGTGTGCGTGTGTGTGTAAATTATTTTCAGATAGAGTGTATCTGTAAAGGAACAAAATTAAAAAAAATGACAATAAACTATTCTTAGTCGACGCATTTCGTCTTCTGAGGGACTTTATCAAGACAAATGTAAGGATTTGAATTTAATTTGAGAACGATTTTTGACTGACCTTTCAACTACCAGATGAATATTCATGAACGTTCTCAAATTTAAAAGCCCTGATAAACCAATGACATCCTTGCGTCGGATAAGCATATTTTTCCTCTTGTCCTTTTATTGATATATATAGATGATAAAATAAAGAATAGGAAACGTATAGCAATCTAACATGTTTCACTTTTATTAAAACTTCGTCAGAAAATGAGAAAATAGCCAAAAAGACAGAAACACTGGTATTTTCAATGCTTGGGTCATATATATATATATATATATATATATATATATATATATATATATATATATATATATATATATATAATTCTTGATAATTAGTAGGGATAATTCCGAAGAGGATATAAACCCAAAGAGAGCTCAATGTAAGAACAGAGCAATATAATAACGAATACAGAATCCTTAAAAATCCATTCAAGTGATAATTTCTTTCGTGGACTCAGACGTCCATCTCTTCAGGCCAAATTTTATAAAAATTTGTCTAAAGTGATGGACGTCTGAGTCCACGAAATAAATTATTACCTGAATGTATTTTTAAGGATTCTGTATTCATCATATATATATATGTGTGTGTGTGTGTGAAAATATATAGAAAATAGGAAGGAACTGGTTAGGTAAATAATCCAAAGTCCCTTAGTATTTTAGTTATTATTTTTAAAAAATAGTGCTCGATACAAAAGTAGAGCATAAATATAATTATTTATTTAAAAATATGATTCCAAATCGCGACATAAGAAGTCCCATGTTTCAAAACAAGAGCCGAAAACTTCAATATAATTATTTAAATTAAATTGAGATAAAATAAGCTCTGTTCCATCTTCAAGTGAAATTTTTTTTTTTGGAATAACGTGTTTCTGAAATTTACGTGTTTTAAAATCAAAATTTCCATGGTAACAGCTAGGGCGAATTGTTTAAGTTGGGTAGGCGGGTGTTGGCTGTTAATAATAAGTATCAGTATAGAGTTACTTTCGTAGATGTCAAGTCAGGGAAAGTTGGGGGTGTCTAAATTTGAAACGGAAGATGTATTAACCCTCGTCTAGTTTGCATGTCTATGGAGATTTATTTTTTTATTTTATTTTTTTATGAAAGGGATTTGTGCATATAAAAAAACTGTCGTAACGTTTGTTTTTTGACGACTTCATAAAGGGTTATCTTTTTTTAGAGTATTTAAACTATTTATTTGGGCTAAGGATTATGAAGGGTGTTATATTGTATGCATGTTTTTAGTTAATTATTCAAACCATGAATCTGATGAGTGGGCTATGGATTAAACAAGTTATTATATTGTATGCTAGTTTTTAGCTAATAATTCAAACCAAAATCTGATGATGCCTACAAAAACCGTTAACTCGTGTCTATTGTTTAAAAGATTATTATTATTTAGAAGCTTAATTATGTGCAATTTCTCATTGAGGCATAAAGGGCATGGGTCATCCCAAGTTTTACATGTTCTAGCCTTGTTTATAATTTTCCATTTAACTTTAGGTGTCCTATTTGTTTCCTTCAGATGCCAAAAATATTTAGATAGGGAAGTCTGATTTCTTTTGTTTATATTATTGAAAGAGCACTTATACTGCCTCCATCTATCTTTAAAATCATTCTTCGTGGACCCAATGTATATCTTATTAGTGCTAGGGCTCTCAGTGGATAATAATTTATGTTAAACTCAAATAATATCGTGATTTTATCATTTTCAGTATGAATCATTTTTTCCATTAAAAGTGTTTTTTTTTATTCAAATATTACAATTATTCAAATAGACTGTTGCATGTTTGTTTAAAGTGAAAGCAAAAATATTTCTGTCTCGTTGGTGATTTTAACCAACGGCTCTGTTTAACCGTGTTTATTGGCGGAGAATGTAATGAATTATCCGGTTGTCCACCGTTAAAAGTTGACAACTTAGTTCAAACTTTATAAATGTCTCCAATTGCATATAAAGAATTTACCATCGGGATATTTATGGTTTGTGAAAAAAGAAAAGCAGGAATTATTGGCTCGAGACCATGATCATTATAAAATGGATGTTGTCGCCAAGAATCTAAAATAACGAAGGACTTAGACAACAAAAAAGCTTTTGAAAAGTATATATTATGGAAATGGTTTTGTCATAAATACCGAAAGGCTGAATAACATCCATAGATATTGGACGAACAATCATAGTATACACAATACATATTGAACAACGACATTAAAAGAAATATCAATAAAACTCTATTATTCCCCGTAAAATCTTTGAAGAGTTTTGTTAACCTGCAGCATTTTAATGAATTAGCACAAGGTTTGGATTGGACTGACAAGAGATATTTACAAAGTTGCTGAAGATTAGAAATCCCACGGATTTACAATGTGCCTTCAAGTCGAAACAGCTCTGATAAGGTTTATCTGTGTCAATGATCGATATTATTGTAAAGAGAAACTACAGGTGAGGTTGCTCAGTCGGTTGACAGGCAATTCTGTATTATTTAAAGTTTACATGCGGACTGGTGTCCGTATCTTTGTTGTTGTTATTACAACATTTCGGCCGTTGTGCTCTCCGGCTTTCATCAGGAGTATGCCGATCGGGGTAATCTAGATGGAGATAACAACAAAGTTGAGGACAATAGTCCGCATGTAAATAGTTTAAATCATAATGATAACGCCTCATCCCAGAAATTTAGACTTGAAAAGGATCGTAAAAGTGAGCTTTCGTTTTTTAGCTGGGAGTGATTTTATTGGCTGGAATATCTTTTAATTTCTTTTTATTTCCGAACGGAAGCTCTACGTCATTCGACTGCGCAGAGACACATTTTTAATCATTTGCCCTTTCACCTCGGGAACGTGAACTTCCGATTCGTGTCCTGATCACTACAGTGCTATCCTGTGTATCAACAGTACCTAAAATTGGAAATACCTTTCTTAGCTTACTTCTTCTCTCTGTCATGGAGAGTTATATCTACCTTGCTTATCTCAGGTTTTAAAATATTTTACATACCTATATACCTTATAATAATTTACTATAGTATACCTGAGTAAAATGATTGGAAAACCGAAATATGTCTTTCATAAACTAAATAAAGTATTAAGAAATAAGAAAAATTTATTAAAAAAAAAACAAATGGGTGCTGAACTATTATGTAATATTACTCCTCTTATATGAATGCTGGACAATTTCCTCGCAGCTGAAGAGAAGACATTAGGCAACAGAGACGTGGTTCTACAGCAGGATACTGGGAATATTATGAACGGAACAAGTAAGAAACGAAAAAGTTTTAAAGAAAGCAAAGCAAAAAGAGCATTTCTGTTTAGAATCAAAATGATACAGTTGACATTTCTGGGACACATAATGAAGAAAGATGGCTTAGAGAATTTAAATCACACCGGACTTTTGAAAGCAAGGACTGATAGAAACATCAACATAATAACGATTTTGTATAAATGGATGGCAGGGACTGGGAGAGATAGTAAGAGGGCAATCATTGATTAAAGTTCCAAATGACAGGAAGTTGTGGAGAGCAACGGTTGCCCACGTCCTGAAGGGATACGGTAAATAAAAGCAAATAAGTACAAAAAAGCTGAGTCATTGGTCACATGATCTATTCACTATTACGTCTGCTCAACAGTCAGTCGACGAGCCCTTATTACGGCCCACCGACTGATTTATTTTTAGCTGTGATGAAAAGGAATGTGAATAATCGCGTTATTTGAAGTTTATTTAGGATACAGCGCCATTATGAAATTGTTCCGACCTGTTCCAAAGAGAATTTGTTTACCGTTTATTTAATTTCACAATGCCGTGCCTTTTTTCTGAATCATTACAAAATTCAATTACTCAATCCTTTTTAGTACGTGTGGGTAAAAGACACTAAAACAAATTTTCGAAAGACTGGTTTTATTTTAATCTGAATGATAGCATCGTTGATTTGTCGCTTCGAATAAAGATCGAATTTCACATTGTTGAGTGGTGTTGGAAAGTATCATAATTTTATGCTTCCTCGTACATTTGTTTCGCAAACAATATTTGGCACAGCCATGTGAATCCGGATAAAAAAAAAATGAAATTCAAACAAACATTTAATAAATGTATTCAAGACAGGTTACTGGAAGATAAAGAAAGAAACGAGATTGAAGTTATGAACAGTTCATTACAATCTTCAATCTGCGTCTCTGATGTACATACATGCCTATGATCTATCAGAGCCAAAGGAAACGGTATTGCCGCTCCAAAAGTCAAAGGAAAATACCTTTCAAATATCGTGTCGCTTATGATTATCGTCAGGGAAGTGGGAGGCGGTAATCCAACAATATATTTATTTATGTTTATAAAGACATGTTTTCAACTGTGGTATTCGAACAGTGGAAAGCGTGCTGCTCTATGGTGTTGAAAAGCTGGACTTTTACAAAGATGGGTGATAGGTTTGACGGAACGTATATACAAGGACACTCAGGACTTTACTTGCTGCATTATGAACAGAGCACAAAACAGACAAGAAGCTCTACAGAAAGTTGCAAACTGTGACGGAATCGCTACGGATTAGAAGACTGCGATTCTTTGGGAATATTTCGCGGGGGTGGGGGAGAAGAGTTGTTAAATAATCTTATGAGAATCCTGCACATGGAAAACGGAAGCGATAGAAGCCGACTTAAACATATGTGGATCAGCAAAGAAATGATACTGGTTTGGGGAGTGAAGAACAAATAAAGATCATGGGAGATGGAGAATGAAAGAAACTAGTTAATGGTATTCAAGTTACTCGAAATAGAAAATGACTTGAGTAGAGCTCTGAGAGAAGGTTTTATATAAATGGATCGACAGCGGTGCATTTTGATTGGTCGGAAAATATATTTTACTATTCTGCCGCCAATTTTTGTTTGCTGCCTGAAAAATGACGAGGTACTCAAAGGAGAAATACAATCTACTCCGCTTTTCTCACCATGAACAGTAATAGATCTAATGGTTAACAGATGGGAGCCATCCTCAACTTCGATACAAGAATCAGGTAATAGTCAAAGGAACTTGAAAAAAAGCCACCGGTAGATTTTAGTGCAAGCTGAAATCAAATGGTGGCTTGTTAAGTTTAACGCTTCCAAAGCGAAAACACTACTCTTTTTCTCTTTATATATATATATATATATATATATATATATATATATAGAGAGAGAGAGAGAGAGAGAGAGAGAGAGAGGATTAATACAAGTAAAAGGTTTGTCACTTAGGTGATTGACGTTACCTTCATCATCTCCACCCCCGAGTTTCGTAGACGGACCCTCCAGTAATCACTCTATACTTCTTGATTTTTATATGCACTTTTCATTTGGTGCAAGTTTGTTTTTTATAATATATACTCGTTTTTCTTTTCGCTTTACACTCGTTCCTTAACTGTTATTCTCTTTTTCCTATTTTCTTTCAACTGTAGACATTTTGACTTCCGGTTTTATATATATATTCCAAACAAAGCAATAAAGCTACATGAAAAACATAAATACATTATTAAGGAAGGGAAACAATAGAACAATAAAAGAACAGGAATTAAGAAGACAGAAGATAACAATTCGCATTGTATTTTAATTTTTGAAGATCAATGTTGACTGGTAATCAAGAGGCTGTGAGAAAGTTCCACAAATGAGAAGTATGAGAGAAGAAACTGAAAGAATTTACATCTAGAAGTTTCATGCCAAATATTTTTTAATTAAAAAACTGTAATCACAGTATAATATATAACTGCATCAACATTGCGATAACCATATATATATATATATATATATATATATATATATATATTAAAATAATTTAAATTACGTAATGGCCAGTCTGTACTCAGCACTTGAAGATTGCGTTATGCATGAAATTCTGAGTCGTGCTATCAGTGAGGAATAATATATATATATATATATATATATATTATTCCTCACATATATATACACACACACGCACACATATATATATAACGCTTGGGGCACCTCGACGTGGTGCAATGGTTAGGAATCTTGTCTTGCTAGATCAATTACGACTGAGTAGTGAGTTCGATCCTCACTGGGTGCCCCATACTTTCGGCCTTGTGCCACATCTAAGCCGGGCTTAGAAAATCGCTATATATATAACGCTTGGATGAGAATTCGACGAAATTGTAAATATAAAACAATTTGGAAATTTGATATATATCTTTAAACTTTCTTATGATGCACTTTCATCGGCAAAACATGTCGAAACTCCCAAATTATCTTACTGTGTGTGTGTGTGTGTGTGTGTGTGTGTGTGTGTGTTATGGAAAAGGAAACCAATATTAGTTATTGGAAATGCTTATTGTTGGGTATGCGGGATTTGCTGACACCAAGTCTTGGAAAGAATGAAAGGAAATATAATAAGTGTGCATCCAAAATAAATACTTGAGTACTAGTTTTTAAAAAGTAGTTTAAATAAAGTTGAATATTAAAAGAGGAATTATTCGTCTAAACTGATACAAATCTACATTTTTGAAACATCCAGATTAGCTAAAATCAAAGCAGTCGTAAAAATCAGATGTAAAATATGAAAGTATTCAAAGGGAAATAACTCTCAAAAGCTCTTCCTCTGAAACTTGTAAAATTGTGTCTATATGAGATAATTTATTTTAAATACTTATAAGATTATTTTTTTTTCAAAAATAATAGTAGTTATTCCATACACTAAAGTACATTCAATTTATAATCACCAAAGATCAACAAAACTTAGTTTCTGGTGAGGTAAAGCAATTTTCGTTCCAATCATTTACACTGCTTTTTATTGTTGTTGTTGTTGTTTTTGAAAAATTTTTTTTTGAAAAATACGAATCATTTCCAGTTATATTAATTTCGTGATAAGTTTTTTTTTTTTTTAATTTAGTGTACATTTATTATTTTTAACATTGCTTGATTCGATAAGCAATTTGTTGATTGTTACCAAAGGACGATACAGGGTTTATCCGAAATAATAAAAAAAAAAACATCATAAAACCCAAAATAAATATTTTTTTGCGAACAGATTTTTTTTTACCTTCTTACCTCTACATCAAATATTTAAGAATAAATCTGCTCTCTTAGTCTAAAGATTTTTCATGTTACTTGACTTTAAAAACCGAAACACTACAAGCTTAGTTTGGATATTTTTATGACGATATCATTATTGAAAAAAATATTTAACTTTTTGATGTAAGGGAAGTAACTCTGATTAAAATTATCGAAATTGTTCAATAAGAACCAGAATTCAGGCTTTCGTTTCTCGTATTCTTAATTTTTATTTATTTATTGGAAGAATGAGTAATGACGTCCTATTTACAATACAGTTTTCACTGTTTTGTGACTTCAGTTTAGAGCATCAACTAATTGGTTTATAAATTATGTTGTTCCTTTTTTTGTAAATCATAACAACCTAGAGATGATTTTAAAAGGAGATGGAGCGAACAAAAAATTACTTATTTATTTAGACATACATTCAACTATTGTGAAGGCAGTTGTGTTTCTTATTAATAAACGTCATTGTGTAATACACATACACATGTAAGAAAAAGATTTTGCTTCCTAACTTCTCTTAGGAAAGTGTTGTTGAATAATAAGAATTTTGTCACTCTTTTGCAGTGAAACGTGAAGCATGGAATTCTGAATTTTCCAACATAGAAAATAAATATTTTTCTAAAATGATTTCTGTTCCTCTGGTGTAAAGTTATATGCGACTAGCCGCTGAAAGTCAAAGCAACACAAAAAAGATGACACGAGACGTGGTAAACTTAACCCTTTTTTTTATTCAAACTGCCTGCTTCCGTCTTTCACCCAGCATTCCCTAGCGAGACCGTAAGTGCTTACAATCATCATAATCAACATTATTGACGGTTGTTATAATAAATTTATTTGAAAATAAATTGCAATATATTATTATACAACAGACTTTCACTAAATCGACGCTGATTTAAAATTTCTCCAGCCCCATCACCAATTTACTACACATTTTTTTGGTTGCACTTTTAGTCCTGCTCACCAGTTGAGGCGACTCATTCTCGTTTCTTTTTATTTATTTAATTCCAGTTAGAAGTCCAGGGAATAAAGGGAGATAATTCATGTGAGTGAAATGAAATCCTTACACATTACAAAAATAGATAAGATTGAAGTTTCGAAAAAAAAAAACTTTTACAGTATCATATCGGTGATAAAACTATGGCAAATGTTACAGAATTGACTCTTTCACAGTACCAGTTATATAAAACAACAGAAAAACCTACTCAATTTTTTTGCTGGTAATTACTCAAAGAAATGTGTGTGAGAATCACAATGAAAGAAGAAATTTGGCAGTAGATGTAAAAAAGTGCAATAAAGTAAAGAGGTTTTTCATTTTTGTGTAAGTGAACATGTTTTAAACTGTTTAACATTTAGCGAGTCTTTAGAGGAAATTTATTTATGATTCAGCATTTTCCCTAAATTTCCCAGGTTCCAGATAACTGATGGTCTACCTGCATTAGTAGTATTTTTCTTTATTCTTTATTAAACCTTTTTTTACTAGCATTATTTTACTCACACACACACACACACACACACACACACACACAGACATACACACACGTATACGTGTCAGGACTTTTCCATCAATTACAATGTATGAGGACCTAACAATTCAATTGTTAGTGCTGAACCACCAGACCACCCACACATATGACTTGTTTACAATGGTGACTGCTTATGCAGAACCACTCACATTTTTCAGAACTGAATACAGATGTAAGGATACAAAATACGATTACCTCCTTTTAGTTGAGATAGTTACACGAGTCATGTGATGACCACTTAGTAACGCCACTTCATACATTGACGACAGTGGTCAGTCATTCATTCAAGTTCAATCCTAACTGGATGCTCCATTACTTTCGGCTTTGTGCAACATCTAAGCTACACTTACTAAATTGCTATTTTCCTTAAAACTTGTTCATTGCCCACCTATTCAGTATAAGGTCTTCTCTGGATTTGTCAATTGAATAACATCTCTGTCTTTTCAAGTCTCTTCTTTATCTGTGAGGAAATTGTCCAGTAATCACTGCCATACAAGAAATTAGATATGGCATAGCAGTTCAGCACTCTTTTCTTTGTTTCTAATGAAATTTTCCCATCTCTTAATACTTTTGGTTCTAGAAGGTCTATTCTGATACAATATTTTGGTTTTTCTGTCATCTGTTAATACTACCCAGATAGTTGAATTTCTCTACCTGTTTGAGTTTGGCATCCCCAATATGTAGTTTATAGCTTGGGCTGTGTGAATGTATCACGCACGAACATACATACATACATACATACAAAAATACAAATCACATACAACGCCAAGCATTAATTGGTTAATTAATCACCACTACATTATTATAGACAATTTACGAATCGCAGCAATGCGACAATTTTGTAATCACTCTTTTTTTATATAGTCAGTTTTGTGCACTTTTGGGAGAAACGCATCACAGAAGCTTTCTTGAGTCTTCCTGAAGCTCGCTTGCTGATTGGTCAATGCCAACCAATCAGATCGTCTGCACGTGAAGAACAATTCTTCCTGTGCAGCGATCTGGAGCCTACAGTCACTTATTTAAGCAAGAATTTTCTAACCCTTTTTAGTGAGAATTCAGCTGCCAAACGAATCCACCACAGTTGAAACCATGCGCCAACCTTCTCACTCACACGCTGAATATACCTTGTATACACTCACATAATCTTTTCTTACACAGCAAAAGCTTTCAAGAACAAACATTACAAGAGACTTTCATGAACATTCTTCCAGTGAACTTTAGAACACTAAAATAACAGATAAAAAGAGAGAACTCTTGTTTTATTCAACCTTTTCTTACTTAAATGCATGTTTTCTTTCACATAGTTGTTTGATATTGTACATCTTGTTAAATACATATTTTATGTGTAACAATATCTTTTGGTTATCCTTTTCTGCGTCACCCCTGTTTCCTAATCTAAAGTTAAATTAATGTGGTGAAGTTCGCCACAGGGCTTTTTCTTTTGCTGACAACTTAAAAGCATAGATCACTATTTCTAAGTATACTTTCATTAATTATTAAAGAAAATTTGTTACATCTGTTATTAGTTGAAATAATTTTTATTTTACATTCATTAAATTATTTAGTCTGAATGGGAAAAGGGATTATTTTTAAACATAATAAAAAGAAGATAATAACAACAAACATGATGACAATCAAACAATATTGAGAAAAAATCTCAAATTAAAATTTCGCAGGGAAAAGGGAAAATTAAGTTCTTTGTAAAATTTAATTATTCATATTTTTTATTTCATATATTTAATTAAGCTTATCGCCCTAAGTGATTAAATAATTAAATTAAAAAAAAACAACATAAATTCATGGTTAAATTATTTTATTAAACTTAAAACCAAATCTATATTCCTTTTTCTGCGTCTAATTCCGGTTTTTCTAAACACCCAAAGAAAATGGCGGGAGAAATTACTGACGCGTTGAACATGAATGATAGTGGAGAAAAAGAGTTAGAAAAGGAAGAAAACGAACAAGCCGAACAGAATGGTTCAACAACTGACAAGTTAGTGAAATTACCCATTAGCAGAATCCGTAGAATCATCAAAACTGATCCTGATGTCTCTTTGGCCAGTCAAGAAGCAATGGTCGTACTCACGAAAGCTACGGTAAAAAAAACAAAAAAAAAACATCTTTAACTCTTTTTTTAGTCTTTTAAAAAATATGCTTTCTTTCGTTAACTTTTTTTTTTTTAATTTATCAACTTTTTGTTACCTGTTTAAGTTTAATTATGTTAATTATTTATATATATATATACTTTACAATTTCCGGTTTTTCTTTTGTGAAATGTTTTTGGATTAAAAAGAATATTCATTTGTCTCTTCTTTCTTCCAACTTCAGTGTTTATTTTGTCGTTCAGACGTTTTTATTTTCAACGCCATCGCTTAAAAAGAAAAAAGTTTGATATCGTACAAGTCAATTCCAGCTGATTATGTAATTATGTAACGTGACCCGTGTCTGTTAGAGTGAAAAGAAAGAAAAAAGTATCGTCGTATAATTAATAATTCATTTGTACTTCTTCCCAATCACACGAGGCTCGTTTGCTCATTTAGATTTTTAAAAGTTCAGGTTTCGATGTCGCGTTAAAATAAACATTCAATCAATATTAACACATTTTCGTATTTTTTTTTTTTTAATCTAATTTCCTGATTTCACATCTTTCATAAAAATATTCCAATATTACAATTTTAAAAGCAATGTACTTTTTTTTTATTGTGGAAAAAAAAAAAAAATTATCAATGATTTTTTTTCAATATCATTTTGCTAAATAAGAAATTAACTTTTTAAACTTAGCCTTATCTTTATCAAGATAAAATACCATTTTTAGATAAGACTTATTTTGTTCGACTTTTGACTGGCTGCATAAACTGTTGAATTTCGAAAGTTGTCATTGTCTTCAACTTTTTCATGGAATTAATTTCGTTCCTCTTAACTCTTTCAAAAAGAACTCTTTCAAATCTCCACAGATAGCTGAAATAATTTTTTCATATTATGTCATTCAATAAGTAATGTCCAAATTTAAAGGAGAAACTTTTTTTTTTTTTTTTTTTTAAAGAAAAAAAAGTTTAACGTTCCGCCACAGACTTTCTAAAGAAAAAAAAATTCGGAAAACGCATCTTTTAAATTTAAATTTCTTTGAACCTAAATTTCGGTTCTATTTAAATTTTAAAAGATAATGGCTTAACTTAAAGTTTATCCGAATTAATACATGAACTTTTTAGACATTTATAAAAGCATTAATACTTTTTTGTCGTCACTCATCGACTTAAGCCGCCATTTGTATGAGAAAAATGTAAACAATAAATTTAAAATTCTCTTTAAAATCCAATATTTGTTCTAGAGAGGTATTTCGAAGTTTATTAGTAAATTTAAGGATTAATTAACTGGATTTTCTAAAAGTAATGCTTACCTTTTACTTAACAATGAAAATAACGTTTTATTTACGCACGGTAGATGTCAAAGAACAAAATAGAAATACACTACTAAACTTACTACACAGTATTCGTGTCCGAAAAAGCGCGGGGGAAAAAACTAATGAAATATTAATAAAATACGGAATACCCGCAATGCGATAATCTCTAGAATTTATGTTTAAAAATAGATTTTCTTTAACAAATAAGAATATAAATTTTTATTCTATACGCCTTTTAAATTTGAAGGCATCACAAGGCGCTACCTAAACCAAATATCTAGCATAAATTAAAAATCAAAAAAATGTAATTTGCGTTAAATTTAATTTGAAAGGGAAACATTTGTTCTAAGAAGAGTAAATTTAAAAAAAAAAAAAATGACACTACAGTAAAAGAAAAGTATTCTTTTATAAGACTGGAACATTTTTTTAAGGGTTCAGTTCAGAATTCCCTGTAGGTTACCTAGATCGATATACACTTGCCGAGGAAGGCCGAAGGGGGACAAGGACCGAAACCTTGTGATATATATAACAACAAAGATGAGGACAGTCAAAAGTGCAAATAATAAAAAACAGAATAACAACTTGCGTTTAATTACTGAAGTTGAAGTAAGTATTCGTTAATTTTGTATACAATCTGTAACAAACACGAGAAGAAGAAAAAAAAAAACGTGTTTTCAAAGACAAATAAAAAAACTGATTGATCAGGCCTAGATATGAAATTAAAGGACCTCCACTAATTCGCGATACCTAAAGTTTTAAAATTATTTAAAAAAAAGGAAAAATGCTTTCTTGAAACTTTTACTTTTTAGCTTTAATTGAAAGCTAAAGGATTATATTTACTATTTCCAGTAAGCAAAATACTTTGTATTTCGAACAGAATTTATTGATTGGAATCGTTTGTTTTTGTTTTTTTATTGCTAAAATAGCCGATTAGCGCCCTTTTTAGTCGTCTTTCATCACAATGTAATTCTCAGTATTAAATCTACCAAAAATATTTCTGAAACTTTGAGAAATATTAGATGATTTAAAATATAATTAAACTAATGAAACAAATATTAACTTTAAGTTTAAAATAACGCAAAAAATGCGTTTTTAAAACAAACAGTAGCCATGCTTTTTTAACCAACAGCAACCATGTTTTACGTGATTGATGAGTAATGACAGGTTTATTGTTGTTCTACAGAGACTTTATTTGTAAAACATAACTTAAGAAAATATTTTTATATAAGTACTCAATCTTAAAAATGTTGGAAAATATTCTTTGTAAGCTAATTTTAAGAATGTTGACATTAAATTTACTATAGTCATTGCTCTTATTTTCTAATGTTGTGTATATTCACCCATGCTTTCAAAATGGACACGTTTATACACACAAAAAAAACTTTGAAGTTATTTTAAAAATCTTGGTGCATAATTTATTTTAAGCTTTTCAATTTTTGATTAGTAAACATAATTTTCACTTAATCACCTAGCACAATCAAAGTAACGCAAAAATTTAAAAGATTTGAAACTTTATAAATTATTATAATTAAGGTTTTAAAAATGAAAACAATTGTAAAAATTCATTATTCATATAAAAAAAATTTTTCATAATACAATGGTGTCCTTAATAAATTTAATTTATAAAAGCAGTTAAAAGGTTTTCTAATTAAATAATATCATATTTTTAAAGCATTTTTATTTTAAGATTTAGAGCAGATTTTCAGGAAATGAGTAACAGTTTGAAAAAAAAATTATGGTTTGCATTTTCTTAGGAGTCCTGCTTTTAATTAATAAAACAAATTTTGCAATCAAAATTTAATTTCTTGAAATTTCATGAAATTAAGTGTGTGTATGTGGTGTTGGGGTAATGTAAAAAAAAAAAAAAATTATCAAGATTTCTTTAAAAAAAAAAAAAAATTTCAAAAATAATTTAATTTATTTGTGAATAAGTCCTAAAAGTTTCATCAAAATCTGAAAATTATTTGATTTTTGCAAGAATTTCCAAATCATTGTTTTTTACACTAAAAAAAAAAAAACAAAAACAAGTTTGTTTTTTTTTTTTTTTTCCTGAAATAATATCAGGGATTTTTCTTACTAAAACTGTGTGTATATATTTGTGTGTATGTGTATATATGTATGTATATATAGTAATTTTCCAAACGTAACTTAGATGTGGCACAAGGCCGAAAGCATGGGGCACACTGAGGATAGGACACACTACTCAGTCGTAATTGTTTAATGAAACAAGCTTGCTAACCATTACACCACCTCGAGGTGCCATATATATATATATATATATATATATTCTGTTATGCCCGGGGTTTCGTTGGGACTATGATAGCCAGGACGCAACGAAAAAAAAAAAAATAAAAAAAAAAAAAAAAAGAGATCCCAAGGTTCGATATAAAAATAAAGAAAAGAACATTGGGAGGGGAATTCTTCAATTCCGGATGTCGGTAAACGCAGAGAGAAAATGAAACACAGAACAACAGAAGACGACACGAGAATATATAATACAAAGATTTTATTTCTAGAATACACGGAGTGTGAATGAAAGAAAAAGAAAACTAAATAATACAAGGGATGGGGAGATAAGTTACCAATTAAACAAATACTAATGCAGCGAAATACATATGAATACGGAGATAGCAGATTATAAGATATGGAAAAACATGCCGAAACTTACATAAGGTTGGAATCGACGTCGATTGACTATTATCGGGGTACAGTTTGTTCAAAAGATATTCATACACTTCTTTGAAAGTAACAGATGGGATTGACAATGTTCTAACATGAATTTAAAGAATACACACTTTGATATTGGAAAGGTGTGTGTGAAACACACTCCTGATAAAGTATTATCCTGAAGATTTTTAATAAAACTTATCAGTAAAAAATTTATTGATGAATACATACCGGAAATTTCATTTGAATTAAATAATTTCTTGATTTTTGGCAAAAGTCCAACCAGTTTTCATTATTTGTGGCCACAATCTTAAAAACATTATATACACAAATGACACAATGTTAATAACAGACATAGAACAGGAACTCCCTACAGACGGTAAAGAAGGGAAGAAAGAACTAAGCATCAGTTGTAAGAAGGCAGAATGTATGGTTGTCAGCAAAAGGAACAAATTGGAGATATGACAAACTGGAAAACTTCTCATAACGCACTTCAAAAAACTTAAATATCTAGGAAATTTTTTAACAGAAAATGGAAAATGGGCCACCAAAATCCAAAGGTGTTTTGTGATAGCGAAAGTTACCTTCCAAACGGTAAGCTAAGTATTAAGAACCATGAAAATTTCATTGGAAACTAGTGCTGAACTGTTGTAATATCGACCCTCCTGGGTAAGACATTAAACTACATCCAACAGTAAGGCCTCTGATCAGGAGATTTTGAGGAGTGTGGAACCACCTCTTAATTGCCGGTGTTCCCAGGTCCACCCTAACCCAGGGTGGTAGCACCTGTTAGGGTCCCAGCTATGGTCAAATAGTTAACTATTACCAGCAATACAATTTTGAAGGAAATATATTACTAGAAACAGATTTTTGACAAAACAAAATATTACCAGCAATAAAAAATTTTGTTGGCATTAAATGACCCATTGAGGTTGATATGCCATTAAACAAAATAAACCAAACCTACATGGGACAATCTCATCACAGACGAAGAGACTTTAGGCAACAAATGTGGTTCAACAAAAGGATGTTGAGAATAATATAGACTAAACACATGAGAAATGACCATTTTAAAAACAAAATGGACACTTATATGTAGCATCAGACAGTTGAAATTTCTTGGGTATATAATGAGGAAAGAAGGTATAGGAAATTTGACACTAACAAGGCAGATTAAAGGCAAGAGGGACAAAAGAAAGTAACACATAGCCTACCTAACAAGCTTGTGCAAATGGTTGACAGAACAGGGCTTAGAAGATATAGCAAAAACAAAAAGGAAAACAAAAAAAAACAAAGGACCAGTAGTGTAGCTAGAGGACAGGCAGTCATGGTCCTGGGCCACATTGGGTTCAGCACTTTTGGGTTTGCTGTATAGGCTGTATTGAAATAAGTGGTTTTAATGTCTGGGCACTACTCATGGTTGAAGGACCTTTTTGATTTTGAATAACTTAAACTATGGCATATGTATTCCTGTCGAGCCCAAACAAAAATAAATCATTGTTAAAGTCAACAGGATAACATGTTTGTACTGCAACTCTGAAATTTGAAGTTAACTTTTCTCAAGTTTTTTTTTTTCAACCGATCATGAACAAATTGTTTAATTTGAACAATCTCATAAACACCCTGAATATTTGAGCTTGCTTCTGCAGCCTTTTTTGATCTTATAGAACATTACATGTCTTATATGCAATGTAGATATATTCATCTTTAGGAAAATCATGTTAATAATATGACAACCTAACTCATTTCATGCTGTTGAAGGCATTCTTGCATATATTATATAGATACGTTAGAATTCTAAAAAAAATTTAATTCTGTCTATCACTATTAGATTTTGGACATTTGCTAGGATGACCTGATACTCAAACGTGGAATGCCTTTTGTCATACTAAGGTTGGTTGAAAATAAGTATCAGGATTTTGCTCAGATTTCACAATGAATGAAGATATTGGAATCATTGGCAATAATAGAATCATACTTATTATAAAACCCAGGTTGTGTGTGTATGTCTGTACGTTTATATATTGGATTGGATTTCCTACATTTTTCAACCGATTTCAACAAAACTCCACAGGTCTACGTAAAATTGCCTTGCGGTGGTTCTGACAGTGCCAAAAATTGGAAAAACAATTGTTTTTGCACAAAATCAATTTGAAAACACGATTAAGTCGCCAGAATGAAAGGGGGACAACTCATATCAAGTTATACTTATTATAAAACCCAGGTTGTGTGTGTTCATTTATATATGGGATCGGATTTCCTACATTTTTCAACCGATTTCAACAAAACTTCACTTTTTTTTTGGCAGGTGGTGTTTCTTATTGTCTTGCACACTTTTTTCTTTATTTTTACATTCAGAATGCTTTAAAAATTCCATTTACAAGACAATTGTTTATAATAAAAATCTATTCAATCGATAGACTCATAACGATTGAAAACAATGTTTTTGTGAGTTTGGGTTTGACCAATTCATTAAAAAAAAAATAATTCAGACATGCGTGTCCGTCAGCCTTAAACAATAATCTTTGTCAATTTTATTTTTCAGTTTTTATGATGGTCGATACTTGATCTATCTCTTACTGTTACATCCCCGGGCAATGCCAGGCTCTACTGCTAGTTTACTATAAAAATATAAAATAAATAACTGCACAATCCTATCACAATGCTTCTTGTATCATTGGATTGACTGATTTTTTTTTAAATATAAAAAGGAGTGTATTGTTAATCTAAAGATTTGAAATAGTTTTAAATAATCTCAAATTTAGGAATTGCAATTTCAACCATGAACCAACTGATGGTACAATTCATTTGTAAAATAAAGGAATCTATTTTGTTTAGGATGACCTTAACTATCAAAAGTTGTCTGTGTATGAAGAGACAGGAAATTGAAAAAATATTCCTATTATAATGTATCAAATCTGTTGTTTTATTGAATCTCAAATTGACAGTACACTATCTTAATGACATGGGATATTATGACAGAGCAGCCATAAGAAAGCCAGTTTTTAAGTCCATCAAATATTAGAAAACTGATGGGCAATTAAGCTTGGTGAAGAGACTCTTGAGAATTTTCAGTTCTTGCAATTAATGTTTCTTTTAATTGGAATCACCCCAGGCAAAGTAGCAATGCCACTAAAACACAAGGGGTTACAGGGGGTGGAAGAATTAGGAACAGAAAGAAGAGAATAATCAGGTGGTCAGTAGATAGTGATTAACATTTTCTTAATCTTCAAACTGCAGATGATGATAATGGATCTGGGGATTGCCTAGCCATAAAGTTGGATTGCTTGCAGTCTACTATCAAATATTAAATTGTGGAGAATAATTTGGAACATTGGTCATTTAAATTTTCTGGAGGATGTGAGGAATATCAGTTCAGAAAAGAAAAAAAACAAGGACTTCTCTTACTGATGGTTATTTGTAGAAAAACATCACTGAGATAAGTGTTACTCAGTGAGAAAAAAAAGGACCCAGGATTAACAGGTTTGACTGTATAAATCAACTCTCATGGCCAAGTTAGTCTGATATGAATTCTCTTGAAAATGTTTCATCCATTTCTTTTGAATTTGAGTTGATCATATAGCTCTTAAGATAATATTTCTTTTATGGAAGAAATATTTGCAGGCAGTTTGAAGAATTTTTTTTTATGCACACACACACACCAAAATGAAGAATGCTTTTGTTTGATATTCACACCATCTTGCCATGGGCAGCCTACTCAGTGTCCATGCCAACTCACTAGATGTCAGAGCTCAACTTGATAAAGGTTTAGGCATTTACATGACATCAGTGTACATACATGGCTGGAACCCTTGATCCGTCTTTCACCAGTCAGTCAGCTTCATGATGTTTTGATTCTCATTCGCATCATTGTGAACAAAAACTGGGAAAGGGTCCATGTCCATTCAAACATGGAAACAGAGGATGAATTATTGTCACAATGAGAAAAAAGAAAACAGGTATTGTGCTTACAATATACTAAGTTCGTTATTCATGAATTGACGTGATATAGTCTGGGGAGGTTGAAATGAAGAATGCTTTTGTTTGATATTCACACCATCTTGCCATGGGCAGCCTACCCAGTGTCCATGCCAACTCACTAGATGTCAGAGCTCAACTGATAAAGGAATTGTGCTTACAATATACTAAGTTTGTTATTCATGAATTGACCTGGTATAGTCTGGGGAGGTGACATTATCACTATGCCTGTCTTCTAACAGACCAGGCTTCCTTTCAGCCAATGAGAACTTCACTGCCTCTCAGTTGTGAATACATCAACAGATTACTTGTGATTGGCTTCAGTCTGCTGACTCTCTCTCTCTATCTCTATGGACAACTTTTGATTGTGACTCTCTAATGACTATTTATGACTGGTCACTCTCTCCTGCTGCTCAGTTGTCCATCTCTAATGTTAGGCACCTATGCCTTGACTTTAAGCAACTAATTGTTAAAGAATCAGGAAGTGGAGAAGGGAACAAAAGAGCGGTACTGTATATGCTTTGTATAAGTCAACTTCATGTATAGTCTGATCCTTGAAATTTTTTGTATGAATTTAAAACCCATTCCCCTCCAAAAATATACCTGTGTATAGTGTAACTGGTCACTGAAAATGCATGATTTTTAACCTCTTCAAAAGAATTACCTATGTATAGTGCAGGCCCCTTATTTTTGCATAAAAACATGCACTATATTTGAGTATATATGGTATTCAGAAGGAAAAGAAAGTAGCTAATAAACAAAAATCTATTTACAGATGTTAAAAAAAACAAAACACCCAGGAGACATTATTCAAATTTAGTCAAATGGATAAAATCTTCATTTTCTGAAGTTTTACTTCATCTTTTGCCAAGGGTTTTTGTGTGAAAGTGAATGCAATGAATTCTGCACAGTGATTCCATTTGCCATGCCAATAACTGCTACTGAATGACCAAAAATTAATACTGACAGGTTTTCATGTCTTGATTGGCTGATTAACAAATATTTAAGTGGTGGTTCTATGTCAATGAACATTTTCTCTTCTGGGTTAATTACATTTTTTTTTCTTTTTTCATGTCCAAACATTATTTGGTAGTAGGTTTTTATTATAATGAATTAAAAGGAAAATTTTAAATATATTTCAAGTTTTCTAGGACTTGATTCCCCTTTTGATTCTTGTTAATTATTTTCTTTTTAACAGGAATTGTTTGTTCAGCATTTATCACGAGAAGCCGTTGTCTACACATTCCAAGGCAAACGAAAGACAATTCAGCGAAAAGATCTTGGTATGTTTGTAATTAAGAAAAACGTTCATTGTAATTTTTGATAGTTTGATTTTTTTTTTTTTTTTTTTTTTTTGTCATATGTTCAACACTTAAGCAATCACGAAGAAACTTATGTTTCCAAGGGGTGAAATGTGGTTGTGTGAAGAAAGATAAGACGAGGGAATGAAAGGATAGACTATAAACAAACTTTATTAAATGAAAATACAGTTCGGATGATGAGTGGAGCCGCTGGATGCTTAATAAGTTGTGGTTCCTTTGAGGTCTGTGTAGCTTACATTCGTGTCATGGCCGAATTCCCCCATACCCAAAATGCCCCGTCCTTCCAAAAAGGGGAAGTAACAAAATGCCTTATTTTTCATCCCTCCAGTCAAAGGGGGATAACTTTTCTTAAATATTTTAGGGGTCAACCTACTTCAACATTTTTTTTTCCCTACTAAAGTTTACTCAATAAAGGTTCGGGAGTCACTCACGGTAGAGAATTACTATTAAAATGATAATAGGTGTGTGTGATATGAATGAAAGAGGAAGGAACTATGAGGATAAGGAGGATAGATAATGATTACAATAAAACTATGCCTTGTATCATATCAAAATCAAATGATGTTTAAATACATATTGGATGATTCTCTCTTCAGTTTTATTGCTTATTTTTTGTTCCTCTTAATCTTACCAAGTTTATTGAATGGTACACAACTTCATTTCACAGATCTCTCTGCAACTCCCACCAACCATTTCTTGTTTGCAAATTTATTGACCATCATTTTGACCTTCCCCAAGTGCCTGTCCAGCTCAACTGGTTGGCCAATTGTATAGATATAGATATATCTCTCTGAATTCTTCTGGTCAGCTTGCAATGTAGACTTCTAAATACTATTTAATACTGCTTTATGATAATTTAATGAATTATAAAGTATTCTTGACAATTTTTAACCTTTGTGCCCACAAAAAACTGTCAAAAGAATTCTTTCTTCCTTTAACACTACTATCATATAACTACCTTCACTCCTCAGCAATGTTTTAAAAAGCGAAGATTAGAATTGTAATAAAACCTAAATATAAAAGTGAATTTATTCTTTTTTTTCTTGAATTTACAACAAAATTATTAAACACTATTTATTAGATTGTTTATTTAAAAGAATAATTTAATTTTTACCAGATTCTAACAATTAATACAATTGTATTAACCAATTTATGAAGAAATAAATATAAAAAAATTTTATTAATAAATTTATAAACATTTCCTAAATTATTAAAATATATGAACCAACTATAAGGAAATCTTTATTTACCATTTTATAAAGTTTGAATCAATGTTTTGCCAACCATTCCAATAAACAATATAATAAATAATTTATTATTTTTATTGTCAATTTTCAGGTCTTATTAAAATTCTAATCATCACTGTTTTTAAAATAAAAACAATAAATATTGCTGAGGAGTGAAGGTAGTTAAAATAGCATCATCAAGAGACAAAAAAAAACCCGACCTTTTAACACACTTTTCTATCTTTTTTTATTTTTTTTTTTTTTTTTTTTTTTTTTTTTTTGACAGCACGAGATTAGAGATTGTTTAATTCTTTATAATAATATTTTAATACTTGTATTTATGTAAATGAATGACAAATTGGTAAAAATTCTATGGAATAAAAAAATTCTCTATTTAATAGAGCATCCTCAGTATATCAGAAATATGTTGATTGTTTAAGTACAAGGAACTCTATAGTCAAGAAACTAAATAAATTAGTAATAAAAACATAAACTAATCCAAACTTTATGGTCTTCCTAAACCTCACAAAGCAGGCATTCTGATGCATCCCATTATATTAGGTATTGGTAACACTCCCTACAAACTGGTGAAAGCCATAACAAAAATTGTAATGCCTCTTCATGGAACAATCAGCCAGTCCCATGCTAAAATTCAGGTAACCTGGTCAAAAAACAAATATATTTATATTTATATAGATAAATATAACATGGCTAGTTTAGATGTTAAATCCGTTTATACCAATGTCCCTGTTAAGAAATGCTTAAAACTTTTTTAAAAAAGCCTCTGACATAATCAAAAACAAACCTCTCACTACCAATAGCTAAAATAAAAAGTTTGACTCGTCACAAACTTGGGCTATTTCACTTTTAACAATTTTTATAAACAAAAATTTGGATTAACAATGGTGTTTACCTCTTAGTGAAGTTATAGATTGTCTTAAAGTTTCTTGAATCTGGTCTTTTCCAAAATATTTTACCAAAACAATCAACATATTTCTGATGCTCTATTAATATATACCCACAAAACATTGCCTGATCTTGTAAATAAACTAAACAAAATCAAACATATGATGGAATTTACATGTTATGTAAAAAAAAAAAATACTGATAATGACCTAGAACAGTGTCTCTTGTAAATCTACTAATATAAATGATCTTGGTTCTTACCATAACAGCAAAATAATATCAGATTCTATTTAAGAGCACTTGTAGACTTCAATATTTACATAATGAGGAAATTCATTGAAAATACTTTTAGGCTCCTTCTCATTTCATATTCAACACAAAAGTCTTATCAAATATTTCAAAAATGAACCATTCAAGCAAATCGAATGAATTGAGATGTTACTCTACCTATGAACTGTATCACAAATACAATTGAAAAGAATTTAAGCTTAAAATAAAATTTGTTACAATTAATTTGAAAACAATGAGACTTTATTAATGCAAGGCAAAATAATAAGCTAAAAGTTGGAGGGATTTACTCTATCACCTGTAATGATTGTCACAAAGAATACATAGAAGAAACCTAAAAGATTATATGAAAACAAAAGGGATCTTTTCAATTAAAAAACACACACACACACAGTGCATTATTCATTCATCAAATAATTGACCATAATTTTCATTTAAAAAAAAAATGCTTTCTTAATTAAAAGATAAAGCAATTTACTAAGGTGAAAGTGCTTTGATTGATATATCATATATAGTTGGTTTTTTGTTGAAGAACTGGGATTAATCTTGCACAAAGCAAGGTGGGTCCTGCTTGACAGGATTTGTCATGATTTGAGGCAAGGTTTTAAAAGGCCAGTTGCTCTTCCTTATACTCAGGCATTCACAGTAGTACAAGCCCACCGAGTGAATTTATCAAGACACCATCTCTTGGAAGGTTGCCATTCAAGGCTTGAAAAGCCATCCTAACCATTTTATATATATATATATATTAGTCTTAAGGTGTGCTATATTTATGGGATAAAAGGCTCAATATCAGAGATAGAGCATGGGTAAAGATATAAGTGAACATTGAAGTCAACACTTAGCGGCAACAGGCTGTTTCATGCTAGGCGCAATCGTCAGGCTCCATTGGTTAAGGCACGTCAGGCTATATCATTCAGGCCGGTAAATGTTATTAATACTGTTTATTATAAACAGAGCATTTACTTAAATATTTGTATCTATAAAAAGAATGTATAAACATAAAAATGTCTTTAAATAATTGTTGGACTCGGTCCATTTCATAATATGTATATATATATATATAATGCACATGCATTGGCTCCTATAAGAAGCTCATCTGCCTTTTGATAGATCTTGTGGTGGTGAGATACCACCCTCCTCACCTGCAGAAAAGCTAGTGGGGTATCTGGTTTAGATGCCAACTATCCATCAGGTTGTACTGGGTTACCACTAACAAGCCTGAGCTATCACCACAGTAAATTTGCAAAACACACAAAATAAAAATAATTGTTTGTATAGAAAGTAAGGGCTTACATAGATCAAACTGTCTTTAAATTAAGTGGCAGCAGAATTATGATTGAACTTTCAAAAGGCAGGTTAAATATTAATGCAATACTTAAATCCTAGTGATCCCTTTTGAGTTCTTCTATAGTTTATTGTTGCCTATCACGTCTACTCCTCCCTACCTATTGTGATGAAGGCCCAATCAAGAGCTCTCCACAGGAGTTAGCTTAAATGTGGCTTTTAAGCCTAGTTATAATATTTTTATTTTAATTTGTAAATACTTCTGTCAGAGTTACCTCCCTTGTACTTTAGGAAGAGAAAAGTTCTGACACCTTTTCGAATTCAGAGCACAGGTTGAACCTCACTTACCTTGGACTTGATAGGTGCGAGAGTAGTTGAAAATTTTTTTTCCTTAATTCTAAGATTTTTCAATAAAGAAATGAAATGAATAATTTGGATGATTAGTGTTCACCTTCACCGCAAACATTATCGGTTCATGGCTTAGCTTTTTACTGTTTTAGTTACATGTACTCAACCCCAGGAATAATACAAGTTTCACTTGATAATAATTCTCAAGTGAAACTGGTGATGCTGACTATTCTAAAAGCATCTAATTTCTTACAATAAAAAAATTCGGCAAGGTTTAACCTTTGTGCCTGCAATTAAAGATGTGTTTAAAGGACCGTTATTCCCTTGACACTGCTATTACTGCATACATATTTGATTCTCTCGGCAATGTTTACTTACAGAATTATAAAAACATGTGAACCAAATACAAAGTGATGTTTCTTGGTTAACTTTTATAATTAGTTACCATTTGAAAAATTTTTTCTTCAAAATTTATTTAAAAAAATTACAAAGTCATCAAAATATGTAAACTATAATGCAATATTTATTATTTACCATTTTATAAATAACTATGAAAATTTTTTTTTATTCAATCTAATAAATAGTGTTTAATATTTTTGTTGTCAGTTCTCAAGAATAAAGAAAATGTATAAATCCATTTTCATGTGTGGATTTCATTAAAATTTTTATTGCTTTTTAAAACAATAAACATTGCTAAGGGAATTTAATGTTTATACAATAATGGTGGCATCAAAGGAATAACCATTTTGACACATGTTTTGTGAGCATGAAGATTAAACATTCCCAAAAATTCTTACTGCTTACCAATGGTGGCGGGCTTTTAAAAAATGGAGCGCACACACACAAAAAATACGTTTATGCAATTCTTTTTAAATTGGTGAATGAAACTTGAATGAAAAATGAAGATATATTTTTTTAACTCTAAATGGGGAAAATGTTAAGAATAATTGTAAAAACTAGTTTTGCTCAAAGCAAGAAAATTTATATTTTTCTGTCAGTTTTTGATTAAAAATTCTTGAATAGACAAACAAAATTTTTCCCTTTTTTTTTTTTTGGGGGGTATGCTTATCATAGACTAAACTGAAAATACAAGGAAGAATTTTTTTAAATTATTAATAGAAAATTTAGGCAAAATGCAAGGTGAATAATTTTAAACTAATATTTTTTTATAAAGACTTTAAAAACCTGTCTGTCAAAAAGGAGTAGAGGTTTATCCCTTGATTCCTGTTTAGGATTTGGTTCCTTCTAGAGTTTTTTCATTCTCTTTCACTCTCAGTAGCTCTTGCATCTTGGTAGCATTATCACCTTGCTTGGAGTGAATTGATTAAAAAAAAAAAATTAATGTGATTTTTAAATAAAAAAAAAAAAAAAAAAAAGCAAAGTTGTGGTTTTTATAAAAATTACAGTAAAATTCAACAATTTTATTCATTTTTAAATCTTTTTATATTTTAGCTCTTTAAAATTTTTCTTACAACCTCTACAATTTGCATTAAAACAAATAAACAAAGATTGAATGGAATAAAATTAACAATTATTTCCTAAATATAATATTTTAATGATGTTTTTTTTATGCTATTTCTCTTATGTATCATGTCCCTTCAGGACATAGGTGATCATAACTCTCCATAATTTACAGTCTTTTGTAGCTCTTAGCAATATTTATCTTTTCACTATCTCACCTATCCATGATCTGCCAACCATTTATACAGGCTTGTTGGGTAGGTTATGCATTGCTTTCCTGTCTTTCTTGCCTTCGGTATGTCCTGTGAGTATCAAATTTTCTAAGCCGTCATTCCTCATTATGTGCCTTAGAAATTTCAACTGTCTCTTTCTGATATCAAGTAAAAACCATATATTAACCCACCTCTCTTTTCTCCATAATAGGGGTGAAATTGCAGACTAGATGTAACTCTAGACTTGGGTGGCAAAGAAAAACTCTTAATTACAAACTAGTGAAGACAATGGGAAAACCCTATAAAATCCTACATAAAAAGGCATGGCAATTTACAGATAATTTTTAAAAAAATAAAGTTTTACTCCATTTTTCTATCTCAAATTCTCTTCTAGTAATTCAAATTCTCATTTAGTAATTTTGTCACTATTTATACTCCTGACTTGTATATAGGAGTGAAAGTCCACTCCTGGCTAAGATTCATTCCTCTAGATCAGGAGTTCTCAACCAGGGAGAGAGGGAAAAAACTTACTTTATCTAGTTTTCTATTTACAGAATTTTTTTTATTGAATTACAATATCTTGGCATTCTATTGAACTTTTAGTTTAGTGGAGTATGCCTCAGTTTATTTATTTAATAATTAGTTATGAATTAAAAACAAAACCTGTTCCCATCCTGGGTATGGCGATAAACTACATCTGCATCATGGGTAAGACGATAAACTACGTCCAACAGCAAGGCCTCTGATCAGGAGGTTTTGAGGAGTATGGAATCACCTCATAATTGCTGGTGTTCCCAGGTTCACCCTGACCTGGGGTGGTAGCACCTGTTTGAGTCCCAGCTATGGGCAAATAGTTAACAGCCAAACTTGTGTAAAAATAGATTTTAATACCAGAAATACTTTGTTGTAATAATAATAATAATAATAATAAATTATTACCAGCAATAATTTTTGAAGGAAAAATTATCAGCAGTACTTTAAAAAAAATACCAGCAATACAAACAGCTATAGATTTTTTGAAAAAAATATTCGCAGAAATAGATTTTTGAAGAAAAACATATTACCAGCAATAAAAATTTTGTCGGCATTAAATAACCCATTGAGGATGATATGCTATAAAACAAAACGAACCCAACCAAAACGTACTTTTTCTGTTGCTATTTGTAAAACTCATCTAGAAAGCTAATCCATATAAATTTACTGTTTGTCAGCATACAAGGCAATCTTTCAACCTTCCCCCTCCAAAAAAAATAGGGGGGCTGCCTTAAATCCTGTGGTTTATTGTAAGTTGTTAGCATGGGAGATTTTTGATGGTAAGCTAAGCTCTGCCTCACCTACTTTTTTCGATGATGTTGATCAAAAACACAACTGGATGTATGTCTCAACAAACCATTTAAAGATTGCATTCAAGAACAGCAGAATGAGTGGATGGTTAGCAGGGGAAAAATCATTCAGGCTGCCATAATATCCTACTGAAAACATAGCATCCATTTCTGAGGTATTGTAGATTGTGGTAGTAATTGGCAATGTCTCCCTACCCTTTTTTTTTTTTTTTTTTCATTAGTATTTGAGTGAAAAGAAAGTATATGCTTACTGAAATTATTTAATAAACTCAATAGAATGTATTTTAAAATACAATTGGTGGTAGGCTGTTTTGTATGGCAAATATAACCCAAAACCTACATTTAAATTGGAAATTTGGGGGTCCATCTTTTACACCAGCATATATAGTATATGTGCCAATATGAAAAAGAATGATTATTTTTCAATAATACATGCATATTATTTGGAATGTACCTTTTGAGTCGAACAATCTTGGAAGGGTGGGAATGATATTCTGACTTATGTCGAAAAGGGTACATTGGGGGGAAAAAAAGTTGAGAACTACTGCTTTAGATTATTCTTGTAACAAATATAAATATCATTTTATTTTATATATATATATATATATATATATATATATATATATATATATAAATGCAATAAAAGAATCGAAAATATAACTCCGGTTATAAAAAACAAAATGTTAGTGAGAGTGTATATGTGGGAGTGGGAAACAAGTGTGAAAGTGAAATGTATGAAAGCTCTAGAGAGAGGAGTAATAGAAGAAAGAAGAAGAGGTGAATGTGGGGGTTAAAATTTAACAGAAGTTTTAAAGAGGATTTAAATAACTGTTTAAATAAGTGAGATACAGATAAATATGAATTAGTTTCGATACATAATTCGCTACTGAATCGCTGACCTACATTAAAATTAAAAAAACAGACACCAGAAATGTGTGTATAAATTTGTGGTGACACTATGCTCAATAAAAATTGATATGATCTAAAGTTAAAATCTAGGAGATGAAAGATGGGGGGAGGAGACTAAAAACTAAGAGTAATATATATATATATATATATATATATATATATATATATATATAGTTATTTTCCAAGCATAGCTTAGATGTGGCACAAAGGCCAAAAGTATGGGGCATCTAGTGAGGATCGAACTCACTTTCCAGTTGTAACTGATTTAGCGAGACAAGCTTGCTAACCATTACACCACGCCGAGAATGGTTTGAAATTTATTCCAGATGGTCCCAGGGTGGTGGTGATAAAAAGTTAGTCAGGAACTCTGGATACTAGCAATTACACCCTTTTAAGTAAAAATTTAAAGTTTAATAATTTCAGGCCAAACAAGGCAGTAAATCCACTAAGACGCAAGAGGTTACTGAGTGTGGGAGAATATGAGAAAAAGAAAACAACTATTGAAAACAATAAAAGAATTAGAAACTGAAGATAATGATTGGCATTGCATTTACATTTTTGAAGATTAAATTTGACTTGAAAGCTGGAAGAGAGTTCCATAAGTGAGAAGTGAGAGAAACCATTTCAACTGCAAAGGATGAAAGCTTACTGCAATTAAATTCATAAAGTCTTAGTACCAAAATCGAAAGCTTATCAGAGCAATTACTATGAAAATATTTATAAAAAAGGCACAGGGAAGCTACATTAAATAAGTAAAGAAAAAAAATTGTATTGTGTGGAGGTGAAGGTCGACAGTAAGAAGAAATTTTCTGTAGCATAATTTTTATTACAGTTTATTTTTATTATTTTGTTTATTAGTCGTTGTTTATTTCTTAATGTGACTAATTGATAAATTACTTTTTTTTTTCCATCAGTATTTAAGAAGAAAATATCTATTTTCAGATGCCTCTCTTGAAAATTTGAAAAAAAAATATCCCTATACATAAGTGCAGGATAACTATTCAGACTTAAAAAAATGTTTTTTTTTTTTTTTATTCAAATAAATTTGAACTTTGTAAATATCCAGCAAATTAAAATACTTCAAAATTTTACTAATTTAATATTATAAGATGATTAAACACTTGTTAGTCTATTTGGTGATACCAGTTATCTCCCTTGAACCTATCGGCAAGCAAGTTCTTATGTTTTAGAAATTTTCAGCCGTCTTTTACAGATCCTAATCACAGGTGTCCTTTTCATCCCTATTTCCCTTAATACTTCCTTGTTGCTCACATGTTCAGTCCATGGTATTCTCAATATTCTTCTGTAGAACCATATCTCTGTTGCCTCCTCTTCATCTGTTAAGAAATTGTCCAGCATTTACAATTGAGGATCAGTCCTTTCTCCCCACTTTCCTTTACTACCTTGTCTAGAGGTTTCTGTGGTTTACTTTCTGTATCTTCTATTAACACATGGCAGATACAGAAGTATGCAAAAATAGAAAATGGCATAAGGCATAGATGTGTCTTCTTGCCAGATTTATTCACCCTATACAGTGAAGCCATCTTGAGAGAGCTGGAAGCCCCAACAGGATATTCTTTCCCCAGTCTTTTGAACAGGAGTAGAAGTTTATCCCCTGTTTACTGTTTAATATTGGGTTTCCAGTTCCTTCTAAAGTCTTCTCATTCTCTTTCGCTCCTAGTAACCCGTTGCATCTTAGTGGCATCATCTCATTACTTGAGGTGAAATGATTAAAAAGAAATATTATCTATGGACACAACCTTAACATGATATACATATGATACTGTGGTGATGTCAGACTAATAAAAGAAACTACAAAATCCCATACACAAGATAGTCCTTTCTTCCTGCTTTTCTTTACTAACTATTAACTGTAAGTCAATGTATAGTTGGGAACAAGAGAGACAATGTAACAAAAAAAAAAAAAGAGAGAGAAAAAAATGTGATGCAAAGATCCAAAAGCATTGAAATAGTGAAGGATGCTTTCCCGATGTTTAACAAAGCATTAAGAAATTTTTTATTTTTTTTTATTTTTTATTTTTTTTTTACTTAATCAATTTGGTCTTGAGCAAGGCAGTAAAGCCACTGAGACACAAGGGGTTACTAGGTGTGGATGAGCTAGAGACGAACATTGCTAAAGAGCAAGGACAGAAGGAGAGTAATCAGGACAGTAGATAGCAATTGCTATTGTTGGTAATATTTTTTCTTTCAAAAATGTATTGCTGGTAATATTTTTTATTTCAAAAAATTTATTGCTGATATTAAAACTTATTTTTACACTTTCTTGGTGTATTGACCCCAATTTTTGGGAGTTAACTATAGTTGGGACCCTAAAAGGTGCTACCTGGGAACACCAGCAATTAAGAGGTGGTTCCACGCTCCTCAAAACTTCCTGATAAGAGGCCTTGCTGTCAGATGTACTTTATCGTCATACCCAGGACAGGATAGCAATGTACATTGCATTTAAATTTTTGCAGATTGGCTGGAAATCATGGAACCAGAAAGAAAAGATAAGAAAAATTACAAACCAAAAAAATTGTGCCAAACTGCTATATAATATCATTTCTCCTATATGGTAATGAATGCTAGACAATTTCCTCACTGAAACTGAGAATTGTAGTGATGGGGATGAAGGTCTACATAAGATCGCTAAGAATACCATGGAGATAAGGTGTGTGCAATGAAGAAATTTTAAGCAAAATAAAAACAAATAAGACACTTGTAGTTACAATCAGGAGACATTTTAAATTTTTGGAATTCATAAGGAAAGAGGGCTTGGGAGAATTAACTCACAAGAAATATTGAAGGCCAGAAGGATAAGTAATAAATAACCTACCTAATTATTTTATGTAAATGGATGACAGCAGAGACTGTGGGTGATGGTAAGGGGACAAACAATGCTTAGAGCTACAAAGGACAGGAAATGGTGAAGAGCCATGATCACCCTTATCCTGAAAGGACATAACACCTAAAAGTCAGTCTGGGGCTGTAGTCTTAAAGATTCTGTATTAGGAATTAAAAGTTAAGGCAAACTTTGATCTTCATGTCCATGACGAATGGATTTTCAAAAGGATGGTTTTTTTACTTGACACCACTATTATTTTAGCTACCCTCACACCTCAGCAATGTTTGTTTTTAAAAGGTGATGATTAGAATTTTAATAAAACTTAAAAAATATGAAAGTGAATTTATACATTTCCTTTGTTCTTGACAATTGACAACAAAAATAAATACTATTTATTTGTTAGATTGTTTATTCTAATGATTAGCAAAACATTGGTGAATTGCCAATAGATTCAAACTTTATGAAATGGTAAATAAGGATTTCCTTATAGTTGGTTCACATATTTTAATAATTTAGTAAATGTTTATAAATTTATGAATAAAAATTTTCTTTCATATTTCTTCATATATTGGTAAATGGTAATTATTGTATTAGTTTTTAAAATGTTGTTAGTATAAAATTATTCTTGTAACTAAACAATCTAATGTTTAATATTTTTGTTGCAAATTCTCAAGAACTAAAAAAAAATGTGTAAATTTACTTTCATATTGTGTTTAGGTTTTATTACAATTTTAATTACTTTTTAAAACAAACATTGCCGAGGAGTAAAGGTAGGTAAAAGTCCAAGTTTGTTAATATCCTAATTAGTTTTTTTTTTTTTTTTTTTAGTACCTGACTGTTGTAAAAAAAAAAAATTTTAAGTTATCTTTATTATCCCTTGACTATTTTTCTTTTCGTTGGTTCCAATTTTTGCTAATGTCTGCTAAAAATCCCTCCTCTCCAAACTTAGACAAATCCTACTGGGATTTCTTGTCCAATAAAAATGGACAATTCTTGATCTTATCAACATTTTTTTTTCTTTTCTTAATAACGGGGAATCGGTCAACTGACACTTATATCAGAATGCAGGCACTGCAGTGAATGGGACAAGTTCATAGCGAATGGTTTCATTCACTGTAATGTCATACACCTGTTGTGCATGCTTAGAAAGTTCGGTTTTTTTTCTTAAGGCCAGTTCTGTTTGTAGCAACGTTGTGTTGCAGCTGAACAAGAATGAAAACAGTGTTTTTGTGCTTATTCAGCATCATCAGTTGTAATTTGAACAAGACAAGGAATTTCATGGAAGTGAGAAGTTCTCTTATCTAATTTTGTTTAAGTATTAGTTTAAAGTCAAAATGAGGGGCAAAGGAAGTGACATCTCTTCATCAACAGAGAAGTGGGTGATTGTTTCATGATTGGTTTGCTTAAATGGTGCTATGTAAAAGTGGCAGTTTGATATAAACTAGGAAAGGATTTTTGGTTCATTTCATGTCACCCTTACCTCTTCAAGTTTTTCTGAAATTTTATCCATGTGTTGTTTGTTAAAGTAAGACAATCCCCCAAATTTGTCATTGTAGTTCCTTCACCCCTAATCTCCCAATCTGTTAGGTAGGCAGACATGTCAATAACCCCTCAAATCAAGATATTATTTCCCCAAAATTATTTCTATTTCACTCTGACAGTTATTTTGCTCCATATAGACCTTATTCAATGACTGAACAGAAAACATTTAAAACATAAAAGTGCAAAATTTTAACTAATGTTATAGCTTCTATTCTGAGCAAACTAAGAAATAACCAAACTATCTTTATCTAAAAAACAAAAAAAAAAAAAAAACAACAATCTTATAGATGCACTGCCACATGAGAATTCTGCCCCCTTTTGATCTTGCTATGAAAAAATCAAATCATTTAGAACTTAAAATTGGTTAATTTTGAGTTTTTATATATGGCATTTTTGGATTCCTCAGTCCAAAAACCTTTTCTGGGCCAATTTTTAGGACACTATTTACATTATTATGTTGTCATATTTATCACAACGTTTCACCCTCTGTGGGATCATGTTGAAATCATAGACAAAGAACATCATTAGAACATTCGTAAACCTAAGGAATCAGCACATACGTTAGGCCACAAAAATCTCCTGAGCCAACCAAGAATAGAAATGAATACAATATGGTAATAAGGAGTGCCAGAGAAAAGCAATAAGAACAACAAAAATTGCAATATGAGTTCTGGTAAAAAAACATAGAATGACAACAGCAAAAATTACAATATAAGCACTGGTAAAAATGGTTGCTGAAGACAGTTTATAAGTCCCAGAAATTCATACACAGATGTCCTTAAGGACTGGCACAGTGGATAAAGGCATTGGTTAGATCCAGTGACAGGACCCAAAGAGTTGTGAGTTCAATACCTGGTTAAGGCAGTGGAGAACTTCAATTAACTGACATGGCAAATGAAACTAGAACAGTCTACAACAGCGAGTGAAATAAACGGTTCAGTTCGACATTCCAACCACCTGAATAAGGCCAGAGCATACAACTATAAATATGGCAACAAAGATGAGAACAATAGTCTGAATAATGTAAATAGTGTACATAATACCTCATCTCAGAAATATAGATAGACAATTTTTAGGAGTTGGGTAGCTCTAGAACTGATTTTACAAACAAATAGATTATGAAAGGTCATAATTTTTTGCATGACCACAAAACTGGGAAAAACTAAATTTCTTGAAATTAGCTCAAATTTTGGGGATCGTCTTACTTTAACATAGTCAACACATAGACAAAATTCCAGGAAAATTGAAGAGATAAGGGTGATATTTATTTTTTTTTTTTTTTCCTGTATGATTTGACATGGAATTACACGTTTTGTTCTGACTGTTCATGCATTATCTCAGCCCTGAATATGTTAGATTAGGTGTTTTTTTTTATCATTAGCTAAACCTTATGTTTTAACGCAGCTATGAAATGGAAGTGCATTGGTACCTTTACTTTTTTTTTTTTTTTTTTTTTGTTTAGTTTAATTTCCTCCTCTCCTCCCCATTAGGTGACAGATTTCAATTTTCTGGTAAATGTAGAATGGATTTTCATTTCATTAGAATGTTTTTTGTATTTCTTTTTGTGTCTAAATATATAAGTAATTGTGTGAGTACCTGATTTGAATTCTATTAATCCCACAAATTTTCCACCCAGTTAACTGGTATCTCTGTCACAATTATACTGAGATTCACTTTAACAATCATTTTTAGTTATATATATATATATATATATATATATATATATATATATATTTTTTTTTTTTTTTTGAATAAAAAAACAGACCACTTTAAGGTTCCATGTAATAAATTATTTCACCACAGCCCTTTTAAAGGGCTCTGGATCATCAGACTTTACTTCCAAAGGTTAAAATGAAAAGAAATTTACACATTTTTGACGGGCCGTATTAAGCATATGTAAATTCACGAAGTGAGGGGGGAGAAGACATGAGTGAGTTAGATATACCATTTCAATTCTTTATCCTTAAGCCCACTTGTTGTGGGCCAGACAAACGCTTAACTTAACTTATGTTATCTTTAGATATGGATGGGTAAGTGGTGAAGAGGAAAGCCGACACAAAAGGAAGAAGATACAATAAAACAATTCTGATGAGAGAAGGTTTCACTCAATTTCTTGGACACTGTTATTTCACATTCCTTTAAAGGGTATATTTGGGGGTTAAAGTTTGATATAAATCTAAATGTCTACAAACTCTACAAAGAACTTAATTTGATGTTTGTTGGAGTTTTGGGTATTTTCTGTGAAATAGTCAATTGGAAAAAAATTCATAGAAAGTACATTGAAAGAATAATTCATTTTACATCTAGTAATCTTTTTTATTTTCCTAAACTTTTTTCTTGTTGATTATTAAGTTGACATCTATTCATTTGAGTTTTATTCATAAATTAAACTCGTGACTGTTTTTAGATACCTACACAATTATCAAAAGTTATTCCAATTTAAATAATTTTATCATCAATAATGATTATTAAAGGGTAATATATTTTAATTTAAATTAAATTATCAATTTAAAATTTACCCCCGTATTATTTGAACTCACTTCAAATTGGCAAACGTTAGAGGAGAAATTTGGATAAAACATTACTAACAGAAAATTAGGTCCTTCTTTTATAATATTCTATATATACACATACACACCTCTACACATATCCGAACACCTATCTATATCCACATACATACATATCCCTATATACCTACAAATCCATATACACACATACCCACATATCCACACAAAACTATATGTATATACACATATACACCTGTAGAAAGACACATACACATATATACTTACATATATACACACACATAATTATATGTGCATCTATATCATATATATATACATACATATACAAGCACCTATACATGCACATATATACATGTACACACACATGCATTCAAAGAACATATCAATACGTCATTACATTATGAATACACAAATCCTATAATTTTATATATATATATATACTACATTGTAAATACACATTAGGGAAATTTTAAATTCTTTAAATATACTTGTTAAAATGTTTACCAAAAAGACTGTACATATGGAGTTATTGGGTAGAATTTCATAGAGCAATATGGCATTATGGTGCTTATATGTTTTGTGTAAATGTGGGATTTTGTGACAATATTCAGTCAGAAAAGTCGGTGATTGGAGCTAGTTGAGTTACCCTGAAGACAAGTGAAGATGAACCTTTCAATCCATCCCCATTTTACCCTCATCACTTATTTGTACAATAAATATTCACATATTTTTCTTTGTTACTTTGAAGTCAAAGATATAACCACATGACTGTATCTTGTTTGTGTATGAAGACACTTTTTTTTTTTGTTTCTTTTTTTTTACTGTCCTATAGTTGCCTTGCTATTGTATAAACTACATTCAGCAGGAAGGCCTCTAATCAGGAGATTGGACCTTTTGAAGAGTGGGGAACCACCTCTTAATTGCTGTTGTTCCCAGGGTGGTAGCACTTGTTAGGGTCTCATCTATGGGCAAATAATGAGCCCCCCCCACACACACACACACAAAAACACTATATTTAGTTGAAGCCATAAAATTGTTCAAATTATTTAGATTTTGGCATGCATATCATCGCCTCTCTTAATTATATCCATACAAACATGTATATGCACAAACTGAGCATCATCTACCATGTATTCAATTGGGATATATTTTTATTACTTCAAAGCTTCTGCATTAAATGACCCAAAAGTTGATATGCCATTTAAAAAAATAATAATTATGCTATTGTCTTACATTTGCTTTACTTTGCTATTGTTGATGTTTGATTTTGCTCTGTTCTTCTTATTGTTATTGGGAATTTTTGTCAATTCCATTTCAAAATGCCTGCTTATTCAATACGTTTTTTTTATTTCTTTTTAGATTGTGCAGTTGATAGAACAGACTCTTTAGCATTTCTTGATGGTAAGTGTTTATTTTTGTTTCTGTTACATTCCTTTCAGAATTAGGAGTTTAGATTCAGAGATCTATATTCTTGCAGTATCTTTATGGAATCATATTGAAGTAATAGATAGTGGCTCAGATTGAGTAATCGGGGAGCTGTGTTTGAATTCCAGTTTAGTATGTTACATTCACTTAATGCATAAATACCCTTAAGAAAGGTGCAAAAACCATCTCTTCTCCTTCCAGTTATGAATAAATAGCAGGACACACTGGGTTTGCTTTGGGTGGCAACTAGTCTAAAAGAAGGATAACTCTGAATTCAAAGTCACCAACCATTGGTTAAATAAGCTTGCCAGCTCATAAGCGTGGTGGGTACAATTACAACCCTGGTCAATTAAGGAAGAGTTCCTCCACAGTGTGAGAAGACCCTGGATTAGTTCTAATGAGCTTTCATGCCTAGTACATTTTTATCTTTGTTTTGTTTATTTGTTGTTTTTATTAATATTTTCACAAATAGTTTCAGATACTATAAATATTACTAGTTTTAGTCAACAAAAAAATAGGCTTGTGGTCTGAGTAAAAACAAAATCAGTAGCAATAATACACTGTCAAATTCATTGCATGTTTAACAAATAACACCTATTTTACATAGCCTAATCAAATAGAATATATGATCCATAGTACGTGCTTACTGATTTTAGAATCTTAGATAACCTCGACATGGCATAATAAAAGAAAGGGGAAAAAATGAAAAGAAAACTTGTCAAAAAAAAGTTACCGTTTCTGTCAAATTTGAGTTTAATGAAAAAAGCATTACCCTCCAAAAGTATTTAGTCCATTTAATAAGTAGATATTTACATATATATATATATATATATATATATATATACTGTAGATTTTACAAGTACATGATTATCTGCTAAATGTGGAATAAATACATTAATTTGCTTCATATTTCATTCATTCACACTCATTTCTTGGCTTTAGAAATTTAACAGTGGAACCCGTTACAGATTTTTCCTGTCATAATTGTTGGGGACAGATTAACATTTAGAGTGACGACAAATCTTCTATTAATTCTGAATTCAATAACAGAATTTGAAACAAATTTTTATTTTCCAACAATACCAAGAATGAATAATAATAATAATAATAAAATTGTATATGTGGTTAATAACAGCAGTAAATTTTTATATGCCAACAAGTGTAAAATATATACACAAAGGATATTTTTGAAAATATATAAAAAGGTTCTGGAGAAATGTTGTTTAGTGTTTGCAGTCTTAAATTTTGTTTTATGTCAGTTAAGTATTTTGTAACTATGTGTATGAAAGAAAGTATATGCTGATAAGAAAATGGAGGTTTGTTCAGGTTCATATTGAAAAGATATGACTCATACAATTTGGATTTTTATTTAATCTTTGTTTTCCATGTGCTAACACTAACTAAACACAGGAGCTAATCTACACTTGAGAATGGGGTTGTGTTTGTCATCCGGTGATGACCAGTATATCAATATGATATTGATAGAAGTATTACATCCCCCTTCATTTTGGTTAGTGTCTTTTATGGGGTGTAATGATAATGTTGGGTGTCTTTGTCTCTGTGTGTTTGTATGTTTAAGCATTTCTTTCTTTAGATTTGGTGGGTAGTGGTTGCTAGCACATCACCCACTCTGCTAGTCCTCAGCACCAGCAGTTGTGTTGATTTGTACAAAGTTTTTATTAGGGAGATGGTGCTTTTATGTGCCTCCCTGAATATGTTCTTTTCTCAGGGACACCACTGGTGTTGTTTTCTGCTGGTTCACATTCTTGTGTTATGTGATGTACCTGACGTAGGTGGCATTGATTCCGTCTTATGGTGCTGCCATTTTCTATTGAGACATTGTAGGATCTGGGCTTCATACATGTTCACGTAATCACAACCCTTTCCCGTGTACCTGTCTACTGGTTTTGCATCGTCACACTTTGGCCATTATAGATGGTTGTTAGGTCACTAGCGCCGCAGTTATAGTACCTTCTCTGTTCTTCCTGACACTCTCACAGTCTTTCATGTATTTTGTCCTCTAGTTTCATATTCTGGATTCTCACTGGTAAATTATTTATTAAAAAAGATCTTCATTCATTTTTCTTGTTTACAACAACTTATTTCGTGATTGGCGTTACATTGGCTTACTAGAAAATAATTACAAAAATCCAACTTCATAACATTTAAGACAAAACTAGCAACTAATTTTTTATTTTTACTCACTATTTTGTTAACTTAATTTTACAACAAAAAGTTTGTTTTTTGTTTTGTTTTTTTTAACTGAGCATTTTCATTTTTCAGCCATCATGTTGTATTTCCTTTTTTTTCTGTTTGAAAACATGATTTCCAAGTGTCATATCTGTCATATTTCCTTTTTTTTTCTCTTCATTTCTTTTGTAAACAATAAATTTCACATTTATTTCCTAAAACTAAACAATTAAATGTTTCTTTTTTTCTTCAAACTTTTTCTTTTACAATGGTATAAATGTTGATAAAATGTAATTTCATTAACATCTGAAAGACTTTTTTTCAATAGTGTTTCTTTGGATATGGTCACTCAGTAGTTATATAGCACTTAAAAAACCAAACACTTTCAGTCTCGTAAAAAATTTTGGTCCAGTTTCATAATGTGAAGATGAAACGGTCAGTTTTTTCAGTTAAACCACACTCTCTAGTGCTAACACTAGCTAAACATGGGAGCTAATCCATGCTTGGGAATGGGGTTGTGCTTGCCGTCAGACGATGATGTTGATAAAAGTATTATACATTAGATCAGAAAGAAGAAAAGGAAGACAATTAATTGGCGGATGGTGCCTGTGCATCTGAAACCAGTGAGATACAGTAAATAACAACAATAAAACTTTTACATTCTGGCAAGAAAGCAAAACAAACATTTGTAGTTGTAAAAATATATGAAAAAGTTCTGAAGAAGTGTTGTTTTGTAATCCGTGCTGCTATTTTGCAAGAGTAATTCACTAATGTAAGATGAGTTTTCTCATTTGCAACAATATATTTGCTATGACAAGTTATCTGCCCTTGATGGTGAACCGGTTGAATAAGGTTAGCATTGATTTGACTTGAAATATGCAACTTCCTAAAATGACTCCTGTGTTTGATAGTGGTATACAGGGTGCAATGGATAAATTGTCATCTAAATTGTGCAAATAACACTGTCATCTCATTTTAACAGATATATTTAGCAAATTTACACAAAAATATCTTGAAATACTAAAGAATAAATTTCTTCAATAAAATCACTATTGGCTTCAACAATGGCCTCCAGACAACTTTGGAATCTCTCTTCTGGGCGGCCTTCTTGTTTAAGTCAGTGAATGCTGCCATAATCCTTGCCTTCAGTTCATCTTTGGTGTGGCAAGGAGTTTTGTTGGTCTCTTGTTCAACTGCGTCCCACACATAATAATTAAGGGGGTTGCAGTCTGGGGGTTAGGTGGCTTGATGTAAGGGGGTGATGTGGCCACAGAAATAGTCTGACAGCCATGACTGGGTTCTCCTGACATGGTGCAGAGCCCTGTTGCCAAACAAGGTTTCCCGTAACCACCCTCTTGACCCAGGCCAGCACTACCTCCTCAAGGCACTTGATGTAGGCCTCCATGTTGAGTCTGAGGCCCTCACCAACAAATTCATTTTTGTCAGAACGATCAGAGTAAATTTTCCAAGCTGCCATACCTTCGTAATCACAATTAGACTCATCCAACTCTTTCTGAATCCTTTGCTCTGTCCTCAGATTGACATCCAAGCACTCAGAAATGTTTGTATTGAAGCTTCCAGCATGAATACCAAGCTATACAGCATGCCATTTCCAAATTTCTAGTGGAGTGTATTGTGTCATGGTGCTCTTTTTCTCACAGATGGGGCCCAACTGACCCTACTATATTGTGCTGTCACCACAAAATCAAAAGCAAATGTATTTTATGTATTTTAGCTAGCATAAAGGCTAATTAAGTTTTACTTTTGCACTTTAGATGCCAGAAGATTGCTAATGTACATGTGTGTGTGTGTGTGTGCGCATGCTTGCAAGGTGTACCAACAAAGAAAACCAAGCTTTCTTTTTTTTATTACTTTTATATAACCTCATCTTACTTATGTATAAATTAACAAGGCTTTAATTTAAGTTAAAATCTCTCCAATGTGCATTTATAAATGTAGAAAATATAGAGAGAGCTAAAAAATGATTTCCTCCATTTTAGTATTTTTTTTCCATTTCCAGAATTCATTCTGATTTTTTGAGGATATTACATGTTTTCTTCTATTGTCTGAAATTGATGACATTCCAAGGTGGATTTTGACTTTGGGAACTGTCAACATTTTCCTTGTTGATCCTTCTTGGTTGTCCACTATTTCAGTTTGTGCACTCAATATAGCGTCCTACCCACTCTTTGTTTATCTATTTATCTCTCCTTGTCCTGCCTCTATCTATATGTGTATATGAGAGATGGCATGTTCCACCCTACCAAAAGCATGAGAATTCAAAGGCACACATTGAGCTTTCTAGATGTCTAAAAAGATTAAGAACTAATGCTGTCATCTCCCACAAGATTATGTTAGTCATCCTAAGTGAACAAAAGAGAACATTAAACAATCTCTACAGAGTAATACATAGAGAAGATTAGTTGGGGATTTTTATGGATAAGATTGGTCTATGAGCAAGTGTGATGTTGTAGTATAGCATCAAGACTTACAGCCATGTCACATCAGTTCTGTACTACCACTGGAGTTAAACAACATTGAGCCTGGTCAGTACCTAGATGGGTAACCACTTAGGAATAACAGTTGCTGTAACCTTGGATGTGTGGGTTATGTAATGGATAATGATTTGGAATTTTTAATCGGAGAGCAGTTCCAATTCCTATTGGGTTCATTATATTCACTTGCATGCAAATGCTCTTGGAAAAGTTATGAATCCACCTCCTCTCTCTCCCATCTATGGATTAATTAGTAAGACTTGTATCACTAAATTATCTAAAAATATAATAATGATAAAATATTCTTACAATCTAAAAATATTTTCTGGCTTTAAATAACCTGCAATGGGTTGATAAGCTTTTTAAAAAAAAAAAAATCAAAGTAGTACAACATCAAGGTTTTATTTGTTCTTGCCTTAAATCTCTTAACCCCCCCCCAAGCCTGTGTTCCTTAAACGTCTCAGTGCATCCAATTATAGTCTTTGTTCCACCTGATCAAACAATAAATTCATGAGGACTGATGCGCTTCCAATCAAAAACACTTTACACTTGGTGTCTGACTTGGGATTATTTTTTGTTTTATTGCGACAGGGAGTGTGGTGTTGCAGTGAAATTGAATACAGCTCAAACAATCCTTATCATAGAACTTTTGCAATATTAGAAAAGTTTTTTTTTTTTTTTTTTTTTTTTTTTAAACAGAATTTTGCACATTGCTCTTCAAGTTCAACTTGGGAATGAAAAATGTCAAGCCCACGATATATTCTTTCTATCACATGTAACTCAATTATTACATCAATCAAGTCTTTTTTTATGAGAAAGGTCAAGGTCTTTATGACATAACCTTTCAGTCATAAGTATGATAAAATGTCTCATTGGTGTACTCTTTCTTTTTGGATACACTTCACATACATATGCATGTGCAGGTTTTGTTGAAAGGCCAACAAAAGGTTCTTGTTTGTGAGGTATTTTGGAGGTTTGTTTGTTTTTTTTATTACTCTTCTTGTTGCTCATTAATATTTCTTTCTTTTTGTTCTTTCACACTCAGTAACCCCTGGTGTCTTAGTGGCTTTACTGCCTTGCATGGGATGATATGCTTTAAAAAAAAGAAAAATATTATGTCAGACCATTTTTTGGGTTTCTGGGGAGAATTTGATCAGTAATTATCAAAAAAATTTGTAATGTCAATAAGTTTGTCTTTTTTTTAGTGTTGCATTTTCATGTATTGTGAGCATCATGTCAGGTGTTTTTCTTTAAATCAATTTTAGATATATCACTCACAAAACCATAGAAAAATATAATATCAAACAAGTTTTGTTTATTTTCAAATTGGCATAAATGAAAAATTGCCAGGGATTTTACAAGTTTAGAAAAAAAAAATTAAAAAACTTTTCTTCACAAGAGGTGTGTGTGTGTGTGTGTGTGTGTGTATATATATATATATATATATATATATATATATATATATATATATATATATATATAATATATATATATATATATATATATATATATATATATATAATATATATATATATATATATATATATATATATATATATATATATATATATATATATATATATATATATATATATATATATATATATATATATATATATATATATATATATATATATATATATATATATATATATATATATATATATATATATATATATATATATATATATATATATATATATATATATATATATATATGAATTATTCACACAAAAACTAATGCAAAGGTTAATGATTTAAATGGCGAGACATCCATCATTCAAAACAATTCAAATAATATACAAAACCTCCATTATCTGTTATGAATGAAATGATCCTTGTTTATATAAATTTCTGCCCGTATTAGTTCTTATTTTTTACTACAAGCTTTCGTCTGTTCCTACAGACATCTTCAGGTATAGAATAGATGTTGTTCTTGTTTTTTCTCTTAGTAATAAGAGGACAACGAAAATATATGTATTGTTGTATCCGAAATGCTATTGAAAATGAGTTATTATTTTTTGGAGTGCGCAGAAGCAACGCTGAGTTTGATTTTAAATTTTTAAAGGTTGTGCGTTCTTATAAAATATGGTGATGAAAAAAATATATATATATATATATATATATATATATATATATATATAGGTAATAAATCCATTGGTATATAATCCAAGTGGACTCTAATAATATAAAATATTAAAACTGATCCACAAAAAGAGCTCAATGTATTTATTATAACAGAGCATATAAATTACTTAACAGAGAAATCCAAAATACCTCATGAATATATACTATTTAAATCAAAATCAATACACTGGCTTCGTTCAACTCAAATGTTGGACTGTATTCTGTATTGGAACTAGCTAGAGATTTAAAATTTAATATTTGAAAAAAATGATACATAGCCAGCCCATAACATAACAGACAACAGCTCGGAAATTTTGTGTTGTCTATGTTATGGGTTGACTATCAATTTTTTCAACTGTCTTTTTCAAATATTAAATTTAAATTTGTAGTTCCAATACTGAATACAGTCCACCATTTGAGTTGAACAAAGCTAACACATTCATATTAATTGAAATCGTCTATACTCACTAAGTAATTTGGGATATATGTGTAAGTGTGTGTGTGCTATAATTAGGTGGGGAGAGTGCATGATATTAGAGATAGTGTTTACAAAACAGTGTGAAGATAAAAAAAAAAAAAAAAAAATCAGCATTACATGCTGACTTGTGTTCATACCTCAGTGCACTCTTCAGACCTTGATTGATTTGTTTTGTTTTTTTTATAGCTTAACATCCTTTTTCTGGTTATTTAAAGCCAAAAAGTATTTTTTAAATGGTAAGAATTTTGAGGAGATAATTATGCATCATGACCTTTTTTTCTAATACCATGTCACTTCAGAATGTAGACGATCATGGCTCTCCACAGATTCCATTATCATCAGCAAATTGTCATGCATTCTTCAGAAAGAGAATAGAGTGGTTTCCTGTTGCCTTCTTCATGGTTCCAAATTATGACTTCACCATCTTTCCAAGCTAGAGAGCTCAGTCTACCATGCTATTTAATACAGATGAAGGAAGAGAATAATCAGATTCATGTCTTTCTCAAAAACATTTGTGCAAAAAGGCTAGAATTTGAACACAACTTGCCAATTCCACTTTCCATTTTATGGCACACTAATAGGGGTAAAATGTGTAAAACTTCTTTCATCTAATTTACAATTTTTTCCATTTTGGATTGCATACAGCTTAAAATTCAGGATCCACCCCTCTTAGTGTGCCATAAAATGGACTTGTAATTCATCCGAGTAAACATGATCATTATAATAGCCCAACTTGATAGTGAAGCAAGATTTGAAACTTGAATGTCAATACTAATGCAGCCATTTTCAGAAAATTTCTGCACAAATGCACAGTTGATAAATAAAACAAAACCATTTCTAGAAGCCAGCTAAAAAGCCAATTTGTCAGAAGCAATTTTATCTGAAAATTGAGGACATTCCAGCAGATGAATTACAGGGACTCTTTCTTTTTTTTTTCTTTTTTTTTTTTTTTTTTTTTTTTTTTTTTTTTTTTTTTTTTTTTTTTGCTCAAAAAATTGATGTCAAACTAACCTTTGAAATTTTAGGCCATTGTTAGTTTTTGCAGATACCAGACAAGTTTGGATATATTTGAATGTGAAAGGCATTAACCTTCAACATGTGAAGCCTCTAATTGATGTACAGTGGGCATCAGAAATATCTCCCACATAACGGTAAAGCATTAGTGGCAATTGTGTCTACATTTAGCTAGTGTTTTATCTTTAGGTGGGAGGTATTTCTGCTACATCTGTATATATTAGTTTTAATTTTACAAATATGATTTGATGGTACAAAAATCTTCTTTCCCCCCCCCCTTAAATAATATCTCTCAGGTCTTTTCCAAAGCTATAACAGCAATAGAGAATGGGTGACAGGAGAAGGTTTTGGTGGAAGTGGAAGCTTCTAGTCCTGAACCGGCACATTAGTGGTGAATTTAGTCATCAGCACTATCATTATAAAGGAAGAGATCAGCAAAAAAGGAATTAAATTCTTGGATATGAGATAAAGTTGACAGCAGTGTATAATCAATATTACATGGTCAGCTGGTTAGAATGTTAGTATTCTGAATATGACTCAAGTTCAAATTTTGCTATGGTTTATTTGTTAAGAAAGTGACCTTGATAATGTCACTGTATGGAGATGATCCAAGTATGTGGTATTTTAGAGAAGTCTCTGAAAAATCATGCCACAAGCTGACTCGAGCCTTGTGAGTGAAATTTCGTATGAAACTATTCAGAAACTGACACTGATTGAGCTTGTACAGTCACACAAGTCATTGTGATCAAGGGTTTGAGCCTATCAGCTTGGTTCAATTACTGATCATACCAGATTGTGTTCTCTCTATCAAATGTCTGTTGAAGAATCCTCAATGTGCATGAGTTGGGATCTACAATAGGGACTTGCTAGTTACTCTAGCAGACAGACATGCTCAAAAACAAGTAGCTAGATATTATACAAGGGTGGGCTGAAAAATTCATAGGAATGATGCTAGAGCTGTGAAATCTTGCATTAATTTGAACTCTTAATAACTGTATTGTTTTTTTTCCATATTAACAGACATCTGACAAAGAAGACTTCAAAAGTAACTAGTCGCAACTGCTCTTGAAAATGGAAAGCATTTGGCATCATGGTGTTATCAAGTACCTGCAGAAAAAGAGTTTAGCCCCCAAGAACATTCATACTGACATGTTTGCTACATTAGGGAATGATGCTCCAGTTTTATAAACAGTGGGTAGCTGAATTTAGGAGGAGAAGGTAGTCTTGAAGATGATCCAAAGTCTGGATGTTCTGCAACTGCCTGCAACTGAAGTAAACCTTGATTGTGTTCACTACATGATGATGGATGACAGGCGATTAACAATAAATAAGATAGCCAATGCTCTCATGGGAGAATTAAGAATATTCTGCAAATGAACTTGAAAGATTTCAGCTTGGAGAGTGCCACACCTGACACCTGATCACAGGTGCATCAGCTTAATTGCCTAAAAAGAAAATCAGACATTGTTTAGGGCAGATTGAGCTGGTTTTCTTGAACATTTCCTAACTTGGGATCAGCATTGGTTCATCACTTTCAGACAATCCATACAGTGGAAACACCCACTCCTTACTTGGGCCAAAAAAGGCCAAAGTTGTTTCATCTGCAGGGAAAGTGATGACCTCAGCCTTTTGGGGTGATTGACTATCTTTAAAAGGTCCACATCATCAATGAGGCAGTTACAAAAGGCTATAGAAACCAAGCACCCAGGAAAACTGCCAAAAAAGATCTTGTTTCTTCAGGATAATGCTCTAGTACACAAGTCCTTGGTTTTAATGGCTGCTGGGCATGACTGTGGGTCTCATCTGACTATCATCTGTTCCCCAACATGAAAAAACACTTGGCTGGGAAACAGTATTACAGTGGTGACATCATATCTATTGTTGATGAAAGCTTCTTCAACTGTGGGATCAGAGCACTACAATACTGATAGAAGAAATGTGTGGGCCACAACGGCGGCTGTTAAAAAAATAAACCTCATTTGGTCACATTCCATGAGAGTATCTTGGTCATTCTATGAACTTTTCAGCTGATCCTTGTATTACACACACACAAGTATTTTTTTTAAAATACTAAATGCTCACCTAATACAAGACACAAGAGCCATACAAGGTAGAGGGTTACTAAATGATGCTGTTGTGTGGGTGTAGGAGAGGGGAAGTGAAAAGTAGGTGCAGATTATAGGGATATGTGTGATAACAATTAACCCTAGACTTGAAAAGTTTAGGATTGTAGTGTTTCAGGAGTTTGTGCCATAAAGTAGCAGCTATTGGAAAGGAGCTGTATGAATGGAACTTCCTCCTTAGCAATGGAATACAATGGGAATCCGAATGGTTTGCATCTGTGTATCTGACACGGTAGGTCTTAGTTATAAATGTCTGAATTGGTAGAATTCGGGAAGATTTTATATAGAAATAGCAAATAGAGTAGAGAGAATTCTGTGGAATAAGGATTGTAGGATAGTAAAAAAAAAAAAAATTGTCTGTAAGGCAATGTAAATGCTCTGGAACTCTGTCATGGTTAGAAAGAGAAGATTGTGTAGCTCCAGCCCAGATGTGGCAGCAATACTTCATTTTTGGTCTAATCAGACACTTGCAATTGTAGAACATGGTAGAGTAAGGTACTTCTGTATAGATTGGTACGCACACACTAGCATTACTTGCATTTAGATTGGTATACGTGCACACACCAAATTTACTTGTGTATAGATTGGCACTGCTGCCCTAGTCAATTATGGAATCACTACATTGAGTGGATATACATCTGAAGGTAGTTTTATTTAAGTGGCATATGTTCACTGTAACACTGACAAATCTACTCCATCAATACATGATTGCAATCATCATTTTTGGCTCTGTTCAGTGATTTTCTATTCATTAATTTCTGTTCATCGCTTTCAACATAAAACTTTAACAATTTCTCCTTCTGTTTCCTTAGGTCGTATATGGTGGCTCTGTCTAGTTTTTCTGTTTGAATTTGTGATATTGATAAACATAAATGCTTTCTTTTTTTTTCTTTTCTTTTCACTACCCATATTGGTATCTGCAGGACATTTTGACATTTTAAATATCTTTACTGAGCACAAAACACCTGGTAAGTAATCCGTGAACGAAGGTGTTGCTGTGTCAATCGCTAACAAAAAACTGGTGCCAATGTAGGCTACATGGCTGGACTATCCAGAGCAGATGAAGTCACTTACAACAAATGCACATCACCTAGGAACTTTCCCAGTGTTTTCTGAAATTTTCCATTTGTAGCAAGTAATGTCGGCACCTGAAAAACTTCAAATTCATTGATGAATTACAGGAATATTCACAGAGAATAATAGAAAATCAATGTAAATTGAAGATCACAGAATGATGAGTTTAGTCAATGCCATCTTGTTTGTTTAATATCCCAGAAGCAAATCAGACTGTACAAAAGCTTACCGCTACCTGCCTTTTGGAGGAAGTGCTTACCATTCAAAAGAAAATTGATTGAACTTTTCAAAAGATATGGTTTCACATTTGCTTTTTCAGTATCATTGGAAAATAGCATATGTACAGCGTCTTGTGAGCTGTGAAAACATACACACTTTTTCCAACAGCTACAAAATCAGCCTACTGTTGGCTTTAGTGGTTCCATTTCTAAAGATATTTCCTCAAATAATTCCATGTATGCTTGCCCTCATTGGTGAGAATGGTGAACCCATAGCCAAGCCTTTCTCCTCCAATAACTGAACATTGCTAAATAAAATAAGAACTAGACAATATCTCTAGGCATGAGCAGCAGAATGGCAACAGTCTATCTCCGTAGGTTAAATAATGGTTCAATTCTGAATTCCCTGTAGGTTACCCAGATCGATATACATTGGAGGTCACAACAGCTGAAATATTGTGATAAAAGCAACAAAGATGAAGACGATAGTCTGAATATAAATAGTGTAAATAATAACTCATCCCAGAAATTCAGACAAAAATTGATTTGTTTTTTTACAGGTTATTTAACATTGGAAAATATTTGGATTATAAGAATAATTCTTTGAATATTGACTAAATATTGTATTTATTTTTATTTTATTTATTTTTTTTCTCTGAAATAATGATTTTCAGATACAAATACTTTCTAACCCATAGCTGGAAGGAAGAGATGGATTCGTACATTTCCCAAGGATATTTACGTCTAAATGATTGCAACAAACTAGATGGGTATTTGAACCTGGCTGTCCGATTTCTCAATCAGTTCTGTTATCTTTTACACCACCTACACATCCAAGCTTACAGTACCTGTTGTTCCCAAATAGTTACCCATCTCGGTACTGACTAGGCTTGATGTTGCTTAATGTCAGTGTTTCAATGATGATATGGCAGTAAACCACTAAATACAAATTATTACTTCGTCTACTGTTTTTGATTTACTAGATTTATCTTACCTTCTCCTCTTTCATGATCTCTTTACCTACTCATATCTACGAACCTACACATTCCTAGGCACTCCTTTATTTATGTGCTTGTGTATCAAGTGTAATCTCACACCTCCACCAGATTCTGTGTGTGTGTGTGTGTGCTTACCTATGTAACTTCAGATTTCATAAGAATGATTTCACCTAATGTTGCTTTCTCCTGAGAACAAATTTTTACAATGCAACAAATCTATAATATAATTTTTAGATTTCTGACATTGTGTGCAAAAATGCAACTTTACTGGTGTCAGACATCAATATTTAAGCTTAGGTTAAAAAAAAAAAAAAAAAAAATTAGATTTCAAATTTTGGTAATGATCTTTGCCATAACAAAATCTTACTTTCACTTGAATCTCCTGTCATTCAGGCTATACGTTTTTTGGAAAAAGTAATGTAGCCAGCTATACGTTTTTGAAACAATAATGTTGCCAGCTATACGTTTAATAGTACTGTATATTTAATATATATATATATATATATATATATATATATATATATATATATATATATATATATATAAATAAAACTTAATTTGGCATTAAATGACCTACAGTAGTTGGTATGCCATAAAACCCAACCAATCCTGTCATTCAGAGTTCATCAGATCTTTTACCATGAAAATATTTATAGAAAAGGCACAAGGAAGCAAATTTATGGCAGTGTGAAAGTGACAGAAGCCGAGATGCCAGGTCAGGGCTAATGACATTGCAGATAATTCATTGTATTTTATCAAGGATCTCAAAATGTATAACAAGAGCACCAGACCACATGTGGCAGCAATATTCTAAGCATGGATGAATGGTACACTTGTAAATATATAAAATAGATTCAGACAAGAAAAATTGTCTAGCATGACACAGAGAACCAACTCTCCTAGCAGCAGACCTAGAAATTGATTTAATATAATTTTTCCACTTCATGTCAACGGAAAACGTTAGCCTGAAAAGGCACAATGAGTTACCTCCTGGAGGTTAGGATCAGTCATGCTGGTGGAAGGCAGAAAGGGTTCTCTCAGATATCATAGTTATTATAAAACCCAGGTTGTGTGTGTGTGTCTGTACATTTATATATTGGATTGGATTTCCTACATTTTTCAACCGATTTCAACAAAACTTCACAGGACTACGTAAAATTACCTTGCAGTGGTTCTGACAGCGCCAAAAATTGGAAAAAAACAATTTTTTTGCACAAAATCAAATTGAAAACACGATTAAGAGGCATCAAAAGAATGAAAGGGGGACAACTCATTTCAAGTTATGCTTATTATAAAACCCAGGTTGTTTGTGTGTGTGTGTTCGTTTATATATGGGATCAGATTTCCTACATTTTTCAGCCGATTTCAACAAAACTTCACTTTTTTTTTTCTTTTTTTTTTTTTGGCAGCTAGTGTTTCTTATTGTCTTGCACACTTTTTTCTTTATTTTTACATTCAGAATGCTTTAAAAATTTCATTTACAAGACAATTGTTTATAATAAAATTCTATTCAATCGGTAGACTCATAACAATTGAAAATAATGTTTTTGTGAGTTTGGGTTTGACCAATTCGTAAAAAAAAAAAAAAAACACAAACAAAAACAAAAACAAATAATTAAGACATGCGTGTCCGTCAACCTTAAACAATAATCTTTGTCAATTTTATTTTTCAGTCTTTATGATGGTCGATACTTGATCTATCTCTTACTGTTACATCCCTGGGCAACGCCGGGCTCTACTGCTAGTGATTAATAGAAAGCAGTTTTGTTTTGGAAGTGTTAAACTACTACATGCCTATTCAGATGCCTTGCATTACCCCTATCTGACCACAGCTCCATTAGTACACATTTAAACACACACAAACTTACCAGACTCTATCCAAAACATAAAAAAAAAAAAAAGAAATCCCTATAACTCTTGAAACATACACACAACCCATATACAGTTTTTTCACACTGTGTCCATAAAAGAAAACACTTGTTCAAATAAGAAAAATTGAATAAAAAGCTTAATCATAGTACTTTCTCTGTTGTCTTTAATGAAACATGTATAAATGAAGGATTACTGCACATATATATATGTTGTGTGTGTGTGTGCACGTGCATGGTACATAGTTGCAAATGCTCAATATCTGTGATAGAGCTAACATATTCAGTTGTATGGATATTAGTTTGTAACCCTGGGTTTCACATTTTTGATATCCATATAACTGATATATGGGCTCAAGCCTTAAATGGCAATCCTTCCTAGAGATGGTGTCCTTATAAATACACCTGGTTTACTTGTGCAACTGTGAATGTCTAAGTTGGACATCAGGAAGAGCATCCTGCCTTGTAAAACCTTGTCTCAAATCTTTGACGAATCTTTCTCACGCAGGAACTACCTTGCTTTGTGCAAGATTAATCCCAGTCCTGCCTCGACAATATATACAACTGTGTATGATCCATAGTATACCAAAACATGACTAATATTTTTTTTTTTTTTTTTTTTTAACAGGATCCATTATTAATAAATGCTTCCCTACATAAGTTGACCCATCGTTAAAAGACGACCTGTATAAGGGTCATATGAAAATTTATAGATATGCCATTTTAAATTTGGGAAAATAGGATAAAATCAAATGAAAATCTTTAAACATCATTACATCTCTTGTTTATTGATTAAATATTATTTTACAAACATGTTTTTCGGTTATGTTGATCCTTTTTCATCTTAATATTGTCTAATGGATGATTCCCCCATCACCAACAATAAGTTGACTTTATACCCCAAAATTCACTAACTACTCATTATTCTTGGCATGTATAAAAAATAAATTTGTAGATAATTTGCTTTTGCTTTGCTTCTGAAATGATATCTACCCTCCCCATCCAAAATGAAGAATTTATGTCATGTTTAGAATTCTGTTTGAAGCAATACACACTCGTTTCAAGGTCTCATGATTTTCATCTGTTGTTCAGAGTAAATTACAGTGTTTGTCTCTTGTGAAAAGCTTAACATTCCATCCAAATCACGAGAACTTATAATTTCATATATTATTATATGTTTATAATTTTATTATTTACATTTGAACTAATGTCCTCAACTTAGTTGCTATTAACACATTTTGATGGTTGTGCTCTCTGGCCTCCAGGTGTCTATTGATCATGTAACCTTCAGGAAATTTCGAACTGAACCCTTTATTTAATCTACAAAGGTAGATTGTTCTTGTTTTACTGTCCATGTTCAGAGATATCTCATCTTTGTTCTCTTTTTAGTATGTATATATATATATAACTGGCCACTCATATTTGATGATACCTGTCTACTAGGGCGGCTAGCCAATCCCCATTGCAGACGCTTAATCAGGCACATTTGTGTTTATTCAACATATCCACAGCTATCAATTACCAAGGGTTCCATCTACCCAATTTCACTCACAAGGCTTGGATCAACCCATGATATTGTTTTCGGGCACTTTTCAAAGATGCCATATGCTGGGATCGACCCCCCTTCCAGTCCGATAGCATCAGGAAGTCTCCTCCCTGACAGATCAACCATGGTGCAATTCAGACGTGGGTCGCATGATCAGAATGTGAACATTCTAACCACTTGGCCCATTCTCTTTCTTTCTTTTTTTTCTCTATTATTGGAAGTTGGGATTTTATACTAGAAATTTGAACATTTCAATTGATTTTAAGACTGTATTTTTCTTCTGGTTATTAAAAGAAAATCTTTTGTAAAGAGAAGCAATCAATGAACACAGATGTTGTCTACCTTTTCTTTTTTCTTTTCTCTTTTTTCTCTCTTTTCTTCTCTCTTTTCTTCTCTCTTTTCTTCTCTCTTCTCTCTTTTCTTCTCTCTTCTCTTCTCTCCTCTTTTCTCTCTCCTCTTTTCTTTCTTCTCTCTTTTCTTTCTTCTCTCTTTTCTTTCTTCTCTCTTCTCTCTTTTCTTCTCTCTTCTCTCTTTTCTTCTCTCTTCTCTCTTTTCTTCTCTCTTCTTTTTTTTCTTCTTTTTCTTTTTTTTCTTCTTTTTCTTCTCTCTCTTCTCTCTCTTTCTTTTCTCAACACTGCCATATTCACTATTTTCCTTTCCACTACATTGTTTTTCAAGGCTCCACTACTTAATTTCAGTCACAGTCATTTTCTGTTGCCATAGCAGGATATGACAACACAACTGCAAAATTCAAACATGCTATCATTCATTCATCTAAGTCACTTGCAGTGGCAGGAAAAAATTCTTGCTTTGCAAATAAAATCGCCTCCAGTATGTTAAAGATGTTTGCATTTTCCCAAATTTCTGCCTCTTTTTTTTTTTTTTTTTTTTTTTTTTTTTCTTTGTCATATACTTTTGAAGCAGTTATTGCACATGAATCTACTTGGTTATTCATGTCACATTTTGACTTATTGACTTTATTCAAGTATCTGTTGTATTCTGTCATTTAGTAATTTTTTGGTTTCCCCAAGTATGGAATTTGGATTAAATAAAGGGTTCACTTCAAAATTCCAAGAAAGTTAATATGACTGACAACTGAAGAAGGCCAGAGAATACAAGAAACTAAATATTGTGACTATAATATCCAAGATGAGGACACTAGTTCAAACAGATTCATGTATAATAATGAAGAAGACTTATTATATCATCTAAGAAATTCACAGATATTAGTAATCCTTCTATCTTTGTTCTTACTCATTACATATTCTAAATACAAATTGAATTGATTCTGACTGGCTTTATGCCATCTTAGCAAAACAAGGCATACAGTTGGCTGGTTAATTGGGACATAAAAAGAAAAAATTTGGTTCAATTTGGCTCACCCACAAAAAAAAAATGATGTACAAAACAATATCAATTAAATCTATGGATTTTTATATTACATATCTATATAATAGGAAAAGTCTGTGATTGCATGCATGTTGCATCTGTACAGTCGGCACATAATGATTTAAGTTGATCTGATAAGTATTTAAAATTCAACTTTCTTTTAAACAAAAAATATAATATATAACATATTTTTAAGTTAATCTGTTTTAAAAAAATATATTTTAAGTGAATAAGATTTAAAAATGATTGTTTATACAGTAAGTATTTTTATTTTAACTTTCTTCAAACAATTATTTTAATTGTAATATTTTTAAGTTAAAGACACAATTTCATCCAGTTGTTTGTAGAGTAATTATTTATATTTCAGCTTTCTTTAAACAAACAATATTTTAAATATTTAAAAAATATTTTCAAGTGAATATGATTTTAAAATATTTCTATTAGATGCTGTAAACAATCAGTAAAACATTAAACATGAACTTGTAAACTAAACCAATGGCAAGATGAACAGAGTGAAATATTTAACTGAATCATAATAAAATTAACTTTTATTTCAATGGCATTCTGAAATAAACTTCAATGTTTTATAACCCAAACCATTGGTGACCCAACAGGATATGGGTAGTTTAGTGTATACTAAAAATAAAGATTTTCTTATTAAATCGGTTAAAATATTTTTTTTTTTTTTACTATTAGTACTTCCACTACTGTGGATGTACATGTATATTTTTATGAAACTTATTCTGCCTTTAAATGATCGCAAATAGCATGAAATAATAATCTTATAAGTATAAGAAATTAATAATCAAACCAATACCAAAGGGGGGGGAAAGGTATAAAAAAAAAAAAAAAAAAGAGCCAAGAACATGTACGTTAGCCGAAAGTAAGTCTAGCATGCAAGTCCAAAGCCCAAAGAAAAAAACCCCGATACGTTTAAGCAAAATAACTAAATAAAATGCTCAATACAGTAAGTAGAGCAGACCTAGTTAAACCTAGAATCAGACAACCTACCAAGATTTCACCTAAGCAGATTGTCAGGGATCTGCTTAGGTGAAACCTTGTAGTTTTTTCTGGCTTTCTAACTCTAATATATTTAATATATATATATATATATATATATATATATATATATATATATATATATGAAATGTTTGGTACCCGTATAAACCAAGGAAAAATCACTTTCCTGGGGAAATAAGATATAAAGTTGTCTGTTTTTAATTAAATTCACACACACACATATATATATGTGGGTATGTATGTTTTCAAGACACTATGAAATATCAGCCATTAACGTTTGTGTTAAAAACTTATTAGTACTTCTTTTTTTTTTTTTTTTTTTTTTTTTTTCATATATGAAGCAAGTCAATAAAGCAAGATGCAAGGGGTTACTGAGTATGAAATAATATAAGCAAATGAATAATTTGTGCTATTTCCAAACTAGCATAGAAATATCGAAGCATACAATCTTTTTTGTGGTGTATTTTTATTACATGTTGGGGCTGTTGTTGGTTTAAAAAATCTGGTCAAAACCAAAATGTAGATGCCTATCAGAAATCACTGTCAGTGTCTTTTATAGTCATTTATTTCTAGTAAATGACAATTTACTATTCTTTCTAAAAATATCTAATTTTTCAAAATATCCAACTTCTAGAAATTAACTTTAGTTTTTTCCCCACATTTAATTCTGATAATATTTAAACACAATCAAGTCTTCTCTTACATTTTTTTTCTACAGTTTTATATAATAAAATTCAAAATCAAACTGGAAAAAGCATGAAAAGTCTTGAGTTACTAATATATCTTCTATTAAATTTGCAACACCTTTTTTTTCTTTTTTTTTTTTTTTTTTTTTTTTGTCAAGGGGATAGGACATAAATTATTGAAATCATGAAAACTTGAAATATATTGTAATGCTTTTTTTATATATATAAATTGCTTATATTCCACCTTGGGGTGTCTATTCTCATGTCAAGTCACTTCTGAAATATAATTATTTGCAAATGTTTTACATCACTTCTGCTGCTGGGGACAGGCTTATACATCTTTACAAAACATACATTGCCTTCTATCAACATCTGTGTACATTTTCAAAACACCATGAAATATTAGTCCCTAACATTGGTATTATAAACTAACTAATGTTTAGTGACATTTTTTTTAAAATTATTTCACCTAAAGCAATAAGATGCAAGGTGTTACTGAGTGTCAAAGAATATGAGAAAATGAAAAACTTGTGCTATTTCCAAACCAGTGTAGACATATAGAAGCATACAGTACAAGCCATTTTGGAGCTTAGTGTGTAATCTATAGTATTCTATTGAAATCCAAATCACAACACCTATGAGAAATCCCAGACAGTATCTTTATAGTCATTTATTTCCAGTAAATGATAATTTCCTATTTTTCCCAAAATGGGCCAGTACAGCCAGGCAACAACGAAATAAAGAAATTAGAAAGAAATTTGTTAAAAATTTTGGATAACTCAAATACATGTCTTATAAGTACAAGTTGAGGACTTTTACTCACTGATCTATAACCTATATCAAGAGAGAACTTATAAAAAAAAACTGTTTTGTATTTATTTTACAAGCCATGCAATTTTTAGTCATTCTAACAGGAAATGTTAAATTTTTAGATCATAAATTGCTTTTGAAAACATCTGAAACCTCTTACTTGGCCCCTTTTTTTTTTTTTTTTAAATGGTCAACAGAATACATGACTAATTTTTCAACAGTTCTTTTTACTGACAAATGATGGGCCATGCAATGAAGCGAAGGTTAAGTGAATACTGGCAGAAATCACCCTCACAGGTTGAAATGTCAACAAGGCTGAGGTATATTAAGATGTTAGATTATAGATGTTAAATTGGTAGACACTCATGTTGAGTTCCAAATGGTATTAAAATGGCAGCTTTGAACATACATTGATTGTTTTGAAGGCACAAATGGAACCAGGGTTTAAGAAGCTAAGCATTTTCACAAAGAAGATAATTCCTCAAGGACACATGGCCCAGTGGATAAAGACATTGGTTAGATCCAGTAACTAGACCCAAAGAGTTACGAGTTCAATACCAGGCCACAGCAGTGGTGAACAAAAAAAAAAACTTGGAGTTGAGTTAAAGGCAAATAACTAAGACATCCAGAAAAGGCATGGCACATGGAACTAGAACAACCTACAAGGTGTCAAGTCCTAAATGAAATGGCAAAACGTAACTGATAACAGGTCCTGCTTTAACATTTAGAACTTTGCAAGTGTACATGTCTGCCAGTAGTTTTTTTTCTCAATATTCTCCAGGCAGACAGGTTTGCCAAGTGACAGTTTTATTTCAAAGGGAAAGAACATTTCTAAAAAATGGAAATAGTATCATTAAGCTTGTGATATGAACTGGGAATGACCAGATGTCAGTCATTTTGTCCTAATTGAAATAGTTTTATCAGCAAATTTTAATAATGTATTTTAAAAACGTTTGTTTTTCGATCACAATGGTGACCCCTGGGCAAGGCATGGATTTGTTATGTCGATAGAAGAACTTTTCATGGACAGTGAGAGCAACAAAGAAGAGTTTCTCGGATTTATCCATGCAGATATTGGTGATGTATGTGACAGTAGGACTGAAAGGGATTCCAACCAAGAAGGAAAAGTTTTCGAACCATCACAAGCATACGATCACCCAAGGCTACCAGAGTTCTCCTATATTCTCAGGCCTACAAATGTTAATAAAAGAGCTAGTGAGATAGATGTTTTTAGAATTACTGAGTACTTAAAAATTAGATTTTTAAGTGTGGGGGGGAGCACTCACACCATTTTGTTCAAATGTGTTTTACAGTTACTCTGTAGAACATTAGATCTTTCATCAGGCTGTCAACACAGCTACTGTCAGCTTAAAAAATGCATTTCTGCAATATTTCAGACTTAAAGAATATAATATTTTTCAAATCAGATTAATTATACTTTAAATCAGCTAATAGTCTTCATATAGTTTCAGAAAAGTATATTTTATTTCTGGAAGAATTTTTAATAAAGAATTACATTACAATGAAAGATTACTAAAAAAGATGGGGGCACTAATCAGCTATTTTAGTAAAAAACAAAAAATATTTTCCAGTCAGTTTAAATTAATCTTTGAAATACAGCAAATAAATTTTTCTTATTCAAAATTTAATCTATTAACTTAAGATTAAAACTAAAATAAAAGCTTAAAGAAAGATTTTTCACTTTTAAAAATTCATTTTAAACGTTAGGTATTACATTTTTTGTGGAGGTCCCTACTTTTATATGAAGAAATACAACAACTCACAAAATGAAGTGATGAACTACTTGTAAAACAAATTTCAGAACATGGAACATAGATTTCACATTAATGTCTTTACAATGACACATTTCAATTTTTTCTTCAAAATATTTGCCTTTGTAAACTTGCTTTCATGCCACCTACAATCTTCAAATATTTAAATGCTACATCAATTGGTATCTTCAGTCTTCCTGAACACTGTTCTTTTATTGTCCTTTCTCCGTACTAAAAGTCTTCACATTCTCTTTCACAACCTGTAACCACTTGCACCTTAGTGGCATCATCACCTTGGTAGGAGTGAAATGATTTCAAAAGAAAGGGAAAAATTCATTTTGTATTTATAATTTTTAATAACAATGTTTTTGGCATTTCTATAATCTGCTTAACAATGTAAAACTTAGCAAATTTGTTAAGATTCATAAAACTATTGTGATATATGATTGATATGTGTACTACTATAATTTATACATATAACATGAAATCTCATGCATATGGGTTAGTGTGGTGCACAGAAACATTAATGAAGACTGTTGCACCAGTTTTCCATGTGTCGAGGAATTTGGATTAATATCCCGAGTACTCTACAGTTTGTTCCATATATAGAAATACAACTCCTAAAAGCAATGGCTGAATAACTTCTGAGATTAGTTTAAGAGCATGGAACTTGCATTTTGGATTTAATGTTCTCTTTATAGTTTTGCTGCCATTACAATGACACTGTATTCAGTTTTCTGTTCAAAGCATTTGTTGTTATCTGTCTATATCTCTGAGATGAGGTATTATGATTATTTACATTATTTAGACTGTTATCCTCATCTTTATTGCCATATTCACAATGTTTCAGCCGCTGTACACTCCAGCCTTCTTCAGGTGATTGTGAGTTCAATACTAAGCTACAGTAGTGGTGAGGTTCAAAACTTGGAGAGTCACATTAAAGGGAATTAACTGAGACATCTGGAAGAGGTATAGCACGTGGAACTAGAACAATATACCCTGGTGGATGAAATAAAGTGTTCGGTTCGAAATTACAATCACTTGAAGATGGCCTTAATGTACAACAGCCAGAACGTTGTGAATATGACAATGAATAACAGACCAAATGATGTAAGCATTTGTCTTTGTAAACTTGATGCATGTTATTCAATTATAATTTTAATAAGAATTATTATTATTATTATTATTATTATTCCAATGACCGGAATAATAATGTGAAACTTAACAAATCTGGGGAAATTCATAAACCTTGCAATAGGATTGATATGTAATCGACTAATTTACACATATTGTGTGAAGTATCCTGCACATTAAAGTATTTTATTAATTTGCTTGCTTGTTTGTCTTTTTAAATTAGGGAAATATTAGAAGTGGTTAATAAATGTGGAATGTAAAATATAGGAAAAACAAGTCTGTCTGGAACTTTTTATTTTTAGCAACACCAATTTTGTGATATTTATGGCAGCAATCTGGTTTTCGGAACTCCAAGATACTTTCTTACTAACTTCATTCTGATATGATTCCTTACCATTCCAAGAGTTGCTTAGGCTATTGAACTCATTGTTTGTTTGTTTTTCATTCATTATCATATTTCATTTGTCCATTCCCATTCAAGTTTTTTTGGTTAGCATTATGCAGAATACATTTGAAGAAAGCTGTAGAATGGATTGGCTAAAATATTTGTGATAACAAAAGAAATAGATTAATAGTCTAAACAATTATTGGTATGAAAACAACAGCTTTGATTTGTAAAATATTTTGATTGAAATTTGTTTTTCAAATGGGACCCAAATATTCAAAAATTTAAGTAAATAAAAATGACAATCTTTTTAAACTGCTTAAGAAGCAGTATTTACACAGCAATTTTATAATTACAAGCTAAATAAATTCTCTTTCTTTCATTTGCATATTTAACTTCTTTCTTAAATTGGATCTTACTAAATGACCTTGCTTAAAAAGTTAATTCCAAGCCACTTTAATAACCAAGCATTGGCAGGTAACCTTACTGATGGCTCAGTTTTTGACTATTACCAGTGAGATAATGTACTTTATTAAGTTTCTGTCCTAGTTGTGACTAAGGTTTCCAAATTAAAAATCAAAATATCAAAATAGTTTAACCTTTTCCAAATGAGAACTTTTCTAGGGATTCACACTACAGTGATGACATTTTGGCCTTTTTATCTCGTCTCTTTTATCATCACCTCCACATTCACCATAATAGGCATTCTTGTTATTGCCTTTCAGGTGAAATGCAATTGTCACTGATCTTTGACCTCCTGAAAGTTCAAACTTCTCTAAATCATTCTCTTTGCATTCTCTCTTGCCTTTCCTTTCTCTCACCCTTGACTGATTTGCCTTTAGCCACTGCCTAATAAATTTGAATTGGAAATTTATTGTCAGCACTTTTTTTTAAATTGTTGTTGTCTTGGATCTCATGTCATTTTTTTTTTCCTCTCTGGTTCTCACATCAAAGTACATCTCCTTGTTTCATCTGCAGGTCTGATACAATAGAAAATTGCATTTTGCATCCAAAAAAAAATTTTTTTTTTTTAGCAATTGTTTGAACAAATAATGCTGTACAAGACTAAATTGAATTTGCTGATTCTGAATCTCTGAACACATCTGGTTTTTGCACATAGCAGCATATTTATGTTCAAGGTAAATATTTTAATAGTATATTAACACTATAGATAGTATATTTATTCACACACTAATAATAATATAACAGTAAATATTAGATAGAAAATTTAAATGCTGATTGGGAATAAGCAAATATAAAATACTCTGAGGCAGCAATGAAGTTCTGTCAGATGTGGATATTGCCATTATCTTTGTGTGAAATAGGATCTCATTATTGGCAAGGCTGGCAAACTAAAAAGAATTACCCAGCATAATAGGTAAAGAGAATAAAAATGTTGAGATGAACAACTTTGCACTAGCAATTTGTAGCTCTATATTTCTGATTTGTTGTGTTACACAGGCAGTTTTGAAATATTTAAATTTTAACCAAATATACAGGGATAGAGTATTGGCAAGTGGTCCTCAGGTTTCAGGTTGAGCCTAAAAAAAATTACTCAATAATGTTGTCATGCCAATCAACTTTTTAAATCTCATAATTCTTGTCTGAATTTCTGAAATGGAAAATTATTTTTGTCAGTATTATTATTATATATTTATTTATTTGAACCATTGTCTTCATAGTCACATTTCAGCCATTCTACTCTGCAGCCTTCTTCATGCAACTACTATATTCATGTACCTATATTTTTGGTGTTGTCACTTGTTTGCAATTTTCATCGTCATTGCATGTTGACATCAGCATTCTTGGAGGTAATCAGATATGATGGGGACTTCACTTAGTGTTTGATTCCTGCTGAGAATTCAGGTATGACTCTCAGCAAGCCACACTAATCTCTTTGTCTCTGCTGAAAACCAATTCCATAGAACAAACCCCAAAAAACTCTGTTGATTAATTAACAGATTTAATGAAAACAAATTGAAGATTTTAGAAGTACTCAAGGAGTTTAAAAAAAAAAAAAAAAATACTTATTCAAGAATTGGTTTGTAGTAAGTTAAAGGATGTTAATCCTGCCACTGTATTCTTCTCTATTTGGGTTTGTATCTGTGTTTGTTAGTGGCAGTAGCTGCAAAGGGAAGAATTTTTTTTTTTGTTTTCTTATCTGTGTCTACCTTTCTGTATCCTTTTTTTATCTGTCTCTCATCATCTTGATCCTCTTTGACATTGATTTATTGTATATCTTTTGATAAGATATTCACCTGACTTTCTTCAGTTCATAGCTGTTTTTTTGAAATGTGGTCGGGTTGAACTGCTTACCTGGACTTTTTTAATAATGTGAACAGCTGAGCAATAATAGTATTTTGTATAAACACAGCATAAATCTTTGTCCTGTTACTATGGCGGCAACTGGGTAAGCTGAATCATAATCGATTTCCTTCAGGCTCAAATTTTTGTGGAGACTTCTCAAAAATTGTTTCATGGCTTCTAATCATTGTTTTTAATTCATTCATTCTTCACCTATTCTCCTTGACATTTAATTTAGCCTTTCTGAAGTTTTTTTTTTTTTTTTTTTTTACATTTTAATCTTATTTTCAGCTTCAGACTACCATTAGGTTTATGCAATAAAATGTTGAACAAGTTTACCATCCTGTTATAGTCTAATATATTAGGCTTGGTGCCCAAAGCTGATTAAGTCCATACCCAACTAGTTGGTCATCATGCATAAATGAGTTAATATAAATTTTTAATCATAAACATGTATAATCTTGTTGCTGCATGCGTTACTGAATGCCACTCTTACTCTGGTCTGTTGGTCAGTCTTCGGCATGATCACTCTGCACACCCACGTTGTGTTTCAGTGTATGCAGGAATATCAGTGAAGAACTGTCAAAGATCAGATTTGACTCATCTCTGTCCGGGTTGTGCTTGAGATTTAACTTCAACAACACAAAGAGTAAAAAAAAAAAATTATTCAACAATTGGTTTGTAGTAAATTAAGGGATATTAATCGTGGCACTATATTCTTCTCTATTTGGGTTTGTGCATTTGGGTTTGTTAGTGGCAGTAGCAGCAAAGGAGAGATATTTTTTTTTCTTTGTCATCTTATTTGTGTCTAGTTCTCTTAATTAACACATTAATAAGTGTAAAAATAACAAGATTTATTTATGGCACTATAATTGATTAAGATCATGAATACATAAGCAGAAGAGATTTGAAGATGCTTCCCTGCATAAAGAATTCTTAAGCTGGGAGGAAGAGGTTGACTGGTGATTTCATTTATAGCTAAACAACCCAGAGTTGTTCAACTAATTAAATAAAAGCAGCTGATCAAGGGAACTCAAAAAGTGGCATAGAAAACAGGACTTTAGCTGACTGAGACACCACGGCCATCCAACAGGGAGAGTGTTGATCTACTAGCGACAAAACCAGTTCGATCTTACTTCTGCTTTTTATGGGAAAGCTAACCCCAATTGCACTGCTCTGTTTGACCAGCCAATAATAATGCTTGACCAGTGGTCTTGTGCCACAACCCCTTGAAAAAGTAGGAAGGAAAGCCAAAGAACCCAATATAATTGATGGTTCAATCAAAATAATGGCCATGTCATAAGTTTTGTAAGGTGTGGGGAGTGAGAAGCTTCATCCCAGCCTTTCTCTCACTGGCAGGCAAATCAAAATTGTGTCCTTGCATCACTTATATCCATTTCATGTTTCCATGTTTCAGAATTTTGACCTGATTATCACAGGTGTCACGTCAATTTTATCTGAAAAACATGTTATAGCCCTGACCGAGACAAACCCAATCTGTAAAGATTTGCTTTGTGTCACTTATTCCAACAATTCCTTTATCAAATGAGCACTTGAGTTAAACAGACCTAAGATTGTACCGAATGACCACCCAAGCTTAGAATTTCATCTCTCATGCTATACTCCATAAGTGACAGAAACCAGGTTATTCATGGTATTGTATTATTTTAACATGAAAATATTTTTCTTTCTTTAAAAATAAAAATTAGATTATCAGTCAACTTTTGATACCAGTCATGGTGTCAGGCAAGTAAAATGCAGCTTAGAAAATTAATCTGCCTTTTATTTGTTTGTGATTGATAAATATATTCTTTTCTAAAATAACACATTCCTCTTTAGCCTAAGATACATCTAATAATAAACATCACTTAGTTGTAACAAAAAGGAGATTTATATACCGTTGCCAACAAAGAAAGTCAATTATGTAATATCAATTCTCCAATATGGCAATGAATGCTGTATAGTCCTCCTCATGGATAAAGAGGAGACTTGAGACAACAGATTTGGTTCTACAGGAGGATATTGAGAATACCACAAATGTGATATGTGAGCAACAAGGAAATTTTAAGGAAAATGGAAACTTGTTCTTGTAATCAAGGCTTACAGACACATCATATTGAAACCCCAGTTCTCATACAATCACCAAAGGTAACCCTGCGTTCCTGAACAATTTTAACCCTTCTGCCTGAGCTCCTGAGTCAAAATTTGCAAATAATTGGCATGTAATATTTCAGGGTAGATATAAAAATAGTTACAAATGTTTACCCACCGTTCAACCAATAGCTGGGTATTACATCATTTTTCTCTACCACTGGTAAGGCGGTAGTCAGGGATCAAAGGGTTAAACCACATCAAGCCTGGTCAGTACCTAGATGGGTGACCACTTGGGAATACCAGGTGTTGTAAGCTTAAATGTGCAGGTGGTGTAATAGATAACAACTTGGAATTACAAATGGGAGAACCAAGTTCTAATTCCAGTGAGGTTCGTTATATTCACTTACATACAAATGCCCTTGGGAAAGGTATGAACCTACCTTTTTCCCTCCCTTCCCCCCAGGATTTGTCATAAAGATTTGAGACAAGGTTTTACAATGCCAGAGATACTTTTCCTAACGCCCAACTCACAGTAGTCCAAGTATGTTGAGACACCATCTCTAGAATGATTGCCATTCAAAGCTTGAGACTACATATATATAATGGACTCTCCTGTTGGTTTCAACATATGAGGATCTGACAGCTTTATTGATTCAGTTATGAAATTTTGTGCAATAATCTTAAGTGGCACTTAAGATCCGCTAGTGATTTACAAAGTAGGCCACATATGGAGCAAGAGTGAGGATTGTGAGATGAGATCACTTTTAGATTGGCTGACCTTTTAGATCTTACTCTCGCTTCTTGAAGATGATTCAGACAAGCACATTGAAAACTGTTGAGTCCACTAAAACATGTTGATCTCTATTCTACCCGCTCCAAGGCTAAGTGCTCAAGGGTGTTATGTGGTATATTAGCAGCTGACAAGTTGCTTTTCAGCTTGTCTTTGTATCTTAGCCATCGATGTCCTACATTCCTGTAGCCTTGATCTAACTGGCTGTACATTAGGATCTTGGGTATCCTGTCATCAGACATCCTCAAGACATGATCAGTCCACTGTAACTGAAGCTGTATGAGAAACGTCTCGATTCCTCCAATATTACGTCTGTTAAACAGGTCTACATTAGATGTCCTATCTTGAAGGTTAACTCCACAGATTGCATGCAGACAGCTTTTATATATATATATATATACAGTGTAACCCGGATATAAGAGATTTTCTCTGATCCCAAATTAGAGCCTGTGTTAATGTACATATAATAGACCAAACCCGGATATAAGAGACTTCTTCTCCAGTCCCGACAACTCTCTTATATCCGGGTTACACTGTATGTATATATATATTTATATATATATATATATATTATTCCTATAAGAAGCTTATCTACCTTTTGATAGATCTTTTTTCATCCTGTGGGGGATTTGGTTTAGACACCAACTCCAATCCATGCGGCAGGTTGTACTGGGTTACACGTTACCAGTAGCAAACTTAAGCCTGATCTAAATGTTACAAGGTAATAAGTTAATTTCTTTTTTTTTTTTTTAATTTATTATTGAAAATATGATAAAACTCTTCAGGAAGAGAAAGCCCCTCTGATTCAAAATGAACTTGGAAATTAATTTTGAAAAAAAGGCTCACAACCTTCCATTTTTAGGTGATTCTTCAAAATCTTGAAGGTGGCCCGAATGTTTGGCCTATAGAATACATCTGGAATGATAGGTTGACTTTGTGATATTGCAGCTGTCAAAGATTTGTAAAAATTATTTTAAAAGTTAAATTTGTTGTAGATAATCTTTATCATTGCTGCTCATATTCCAAAACTGAAAACTTTTTCTACAGAAAAAAAAAATAGATCATCCTTGAAATGTTGTCAGTTGTGGTTTATTTTCACACTAAAGAGCAGAACTGTTTAATCAGCCATTAGTGATCATCATGAAGCAACTATATATGGTTTCCCAAACAATTACCATATATATTTGTGCATATGCTGAGAAACGTGTAATAAAAATATCAATAAAATGATGGGGAGTTAATAAGGGTAACGTTAATATTTTGCCAATTTTCCCCAACTTCAACACATTCTGGGTAAGACGACAAACTACATTCAACAGCAAGGCCTCTGATCAGGAAGTTTTGAGGAGTGTGGAACCATCTCTTAATTACTGGTGTACCCAAGTCCACCCTGACTTGGGTTGGTAGCACTTGTTAGGGTCCCAGCTATACTGGGTTCAAAGCACTATGAAAGTGTAAAAATAGGTTTTAATACCATCAATATATTTTTGGAAAAAAAATATTACCAACAATTATTGCCAATAGTTGTTGGCATTAAATAACCCATTGAGGTTGATATGCCATAAAACAAGTTAAACCAAACCAATTTCAACATATCTGGAGTGATTGCTTTATAACAAAATGCTGTTTTACTTGGATTTTAGAAGCATTTTACACAATATTTTTAGTACCTAGTCTTTGTTTTTATTTCTCCCATCATGCAAGTGACAGATTCCCTAATTAATTTTCATTTATTAAATATTCCAATCAATTTGTATTTTTAAATGTTTTCCAAGTTTTTTTAAGATAGTCATTTGATTTGAGTTGTATGTAACATTCACTAGATGATGCCACTATTGTCTTCGGAAATAAAATAAAAATTAAAGAAACTTGTTGAAATTTTATAAAACAGAAGAAATGGTAAAAGATTTTGTAAAACAAAAACAGTAGTCTAAAATATTAAAACTTCATAAAAAAATATTCTCCAGTTGCGAAAAGTTACAAAACCACACCACCTAAATATTTATTATATTATTCAGCTGATACACAGGGTGTGGATTTTTTCCCATTTCTCAGGCATAAAATTGTGGGGGATTATATTCAGATTAGTTTATAGATGAGTATATATGGCAATGTGACTTTACTTCTTGTATGGATCTCCTTTAGTGGGATCTGGATCTAGGCTTGCAAAGGATAATGTCTCTGGTTATTTTTGGGAAGAGGCTTTTTTTTTTTTTTAAATATAAATGAAATATTCTACAACCTAATTAAAGAAGTTTTTTGCCTGTCAAAAAAATTGGTGTCTGCATTTGTAAATAAAAGGAAAATGTAGACAAAAAGTTGTATTTACCTTTAATACATCTGTCTTTGTTGTTTTTTGGGGTTCTTTTTCTTTTCTTTTTTCTTTTTTCAGGTGCACTTGAATGACCAGTTCAATATATACTGAAGTAAGAAAAATGGCAGTGAAAATGTTACATCAGGCTGTGGGCATATTAACAGGAAGTGTTTTACAATTTGATAATCTGGGGAAAAAATAAAAAGGAAATGGTATTTAATATCAGGATTCCTTTCTTTGAAATAATTACAAAAAAAGAAATGTCACTAATAAACACACATACACACACACACACGGTGCTACCTAAAAGGTTTTTAAATAAGGTATGAAATGGGTTCCTAAATATGTTATTTATTATTAAAAGGATTTCAAGAGTTGAGTGAAAATCTCTTGCAAGACAGGAAAGTACTTGATAATCTGTTCAAGTTCCTGTGTGCGTATGCTCTCTCTCTCTTTTATATATAACAAAGTTCAATACACTTATTGAAAGCAATGATCACTAAGAAAATTGAAACTCTATAAATACTGAATTTTATTTCCAATTACATAACTATTGCTCTAGACCAGGATTAAGCAAACTTTTCCTAACAATGTGTCAACTTAGGGTTTTAAAATCATTCAGTGTGCCAACAGCATACATATTTTTATACAAGTCAAGCTCAATATACTTGTTCTACAATATATTTTATATATACTATATGTTAAAATTGAAACCGCTAAATATCTTTGCATTGTAGTAGTTATTGGTTCAAACTTTGTGATGTCATTTGCGGCTGCAAGCCATTGGAAATTGTTTGGTGTACCACAGATTGCTCACCCCTGCTGTAGACAAATATTGAGCAAATTATTAGCAGAAATTCTGTTCACCTTGATATAGGTTAAAATTATATGCTGGTTAGATTAAATAGGTTGGGGAAAGTGGTGAATCTGGAATAATAGTATGTTTGTAAAAAAAATTTAACTTCAAATAGCTGGGTGAGCCTGTCTATTCTGGATATGTAACTAGTGCTGAATTCTAGATTGTATTTAATGCATTAAGTTACAAATCTACAATGGATTTGAAATGTTACATTTTATATTTAATACTTTGCGCGCACGCACACACACACACATATATATAGTGAAGGTAATAAATCTGTTGGTATATAATGCAAGTGGATTATAGTAATATAAAATATTAAAACTGATCCACAAAAAGAGCTTAGTGTATTTATTATTACAGAGGAAATAATTAGTACACAATAAAATCCAGAATCACCTCATGTGGGGAATAAGCTTATTTCAACTGACAAAATTCGCCAGTCTTGTTCAACCCTGGTATAGACTTGTCGAGATTCTGAAATGAACTCAGTCTATACCAGGATTGAACAAGAATTTCATTGGATGAAATAAGCTTATTCTCCACATGATTTGGGATTTTATTGAGTACTTTATATATATATATATATATATATATATATATATATATATGAGAGAGAGGCACACACATCAAGAGAGAGATAGTCTAATTTGGCATTTGTAGTGTACAGTTACTATTTTAAAATAAATTTCATGTCATTTTTTTTAGTTTTTTAACAATATTAAAGAACTTTTTTCTATCAATAATAAGAATTGTGAGGTTTTTTTTTATTACTTTAAAAAACAGGTTGTCTTTGTTATGCATACATATATAAAGTCTATAAAAATGCCAATCCATTATACATGATATATTAATCCTAATTTTGATGATCACGTCTGTATAGACAAATGTAACATAAAAATGCTGTTTATGTCAGGATACATGGTTTCTGAGTGGAAAACAATACATTTAATTGTTTAATCCTTTGAGAAAATCTCTACACATTTATCTGCTTGCATGTGACCCATCCTTCTCTACCCTGTATTCATGCCTGTGCCAACCTGTTTTTGAAAATACTCCTTATGTTAAAAATGAGAAAACATTAAATACACACACAGGTACATACTGAATATACATATACAAACATTGAATAGGCACAGATGAATATATACAAATGAAGACCATTTTGAAAATTGAACAATTTAAATTTTGTCAAGTTTTTGAAAAAGAAATTTATATTTACAAAATAAATTTTTTAAAAAAACAGTTTTTGTTTCCAAAGTTTTTTTTCTTGCTGTTAAAGTCGGTCTTTTATTGTCATTTCAGCCAATATATTTTATAATCTTCAAATTTACAATCTGTAGAGAAAGAGAAGGGTTTCTTAAGAAACAGCAAATAAGCTAATTGGATTAACCCATTCCCAATAACCCACATAACACAAATGATTCCTTTTTCTTTTTTTATATACACTGCAAAGCTCTATAATTTTTTTCTCTGCTCATCCACTCTGGTCTGATAGTTTTTGTTTAGAATGGAAACGTTTTTTTTTGTTTTTTTTTTTAAATGAAAAATGAATCTTATTTTTATAATCATATAACTCCTGATAAAGCCACTAAGATGCAAGGAGTTAATAAAATGAAAGACTCTAAGAAAAATCATTAAGGAGAGAGGATAATAAAAAGACCAGAATTCAAGGAGACTGATGATTGACATTGCATTTAAATTTTTGAACATCATAGTTGACAGAAAAGCAAGAGAGATCCACAACTGAGAAGTGTCAGAGAAGAAACTATTAGCATAGAATTTACAGTCACGTCTAGCAATTTCAACTGTAAAACGATAAAAGCTAACTGCCAATCTTGTCGAGTGCCATGTATGGTATGCTTAGATGATTGGGTTTCTTGATTCTTGGCTGACTAGGCAGAATATTTCCCTGCAGTAGGCTGCCGTTTCTTTCTGCTGTAGACTGGTTGCAAAGTTATAGAACCTAGTCCCTACTGCTATTCAACCAATCAACTGGAATTTGAACTCAGATCTCCAATTTCTTATTACAAACTGTTAATCATTACAGCATCCTCAGGACTGGGTACTTTTCCCATCTCAGTTGAGGAAGAAACAAGTACTACATTTTGGTCTTGACATAAAGGCCAAGAACTTATTGTGATTGAGCATTTTGTTAATGTGGATAAAATCAAATTAAAGATGGGTTTTTTATTATTTAAGGCAAGGATGGCCAACCTGTGGCGCATGCGCCGTAAGTGGCGCATTGGATGCTTACAAGTGGCGCATTGCATCCTTTTGATGAAAAGAAACTAAGCCACTTCTACTCATTCAATTCAGTGATTTTATATTTATTGCACGTCCTTTGCGAAAGTGCTAAAAGGATACGCCCCTGGTCATAAGCATATATTTTTCAAGTAAATAGATTTTATTATAACTTTAAAATATGTCCATATTACAACACATACTGAAAGGAAGTGAATGTTTGTGTGGCGCATTTAAATTAATCGTACAAAATATTGGCGCATAGAATCAAAAGGTTGGCCACCCCTGATTTAAGGCATTTAAAAACCCACAGTTTTTTGGGGGGTTTTCTCTCTCTCTCTCTCTCTTTTTATTTAGTCTCTTAGTCAACTTGTGCTACAAAGTAAACAGTTTTGTGTAAAGGTGCCCAGTGAGCCTGAACTTGTCTTTTTTTTTTTTTTTGCTTATCTGTCACTAATACGGTATATTATTACCCCCAGCTTCTATGTGATGATAGCTCTCCACAACCTCTTATCCCTTAGCAACATTTGAAATTTTTGACAACCATTCACATAAACTCCTCAGTAAAATGACCTACTGCCTTTCCCTGACACCCCCAATCTCTGTATGTCTTTTTAGGGGGTTCTTTTTTTTTTTTTTTTTTTTTTTTTTCTTTTTTCTTTAGTTTTAAGAATGATCATCACTGCCCTTGTACCAGACAATTGGGGAACTAATCCCTCAATTATCAAATTACAAAGTATTAACTGTGACAAGATGACCTGTTATTTATAGAAGTGGGGAATATTGACAATTGCCACTCCCAACATGAATGTGGGCAGAAAAAATGTATGCCTACTGATTCATGATTCTACACCCACTATTATTTTAGGTCATCAAATAGGTGAGGTTATTTTGATCTGTGTGATAATTTCAAAAAATGAGTTGCAGGTAGTGTGCTGGTTATTGATACCGAAAGTAGAATCAACAAAAGAAGTTCAAATTCCAGCCTGGTCTTTTGCATTCACTTTTACACTAATAGCTTTGTAAAAGGCATAAATCTATGGCTTCTCACTCTCACTATGAGTTGAATAGCATGTCCAGGTTGAGGACAACTCTGAATTCAAAACTGCAGAGAGGGTAATGGGAAATCACTCCATTGTTTTTCCCAAGAAATCAAAGACGGATCTGTAATGTAATCTATCCTGACCAGGCATTTTGATTACAGTCACCAATGTGGCATGGCTTCCCTCTGTTTTTTCTAAAAATATTTTCATGGCAACTACTCTGACATGCTTTTTCCCCCCAAGTGCCCCGACTACATGAATTTAAGCATGCTACTAGATTGGCATCTAGGTCTCACCCTTTTACTGCTGAAATAGCTAAATGCAATCACCACTTCTACTCCGTTTCTTTTCCTGCTTTTGAAACTCTTCAATTTACTTGCTTCCTTGATAACTAAAATCTTCAGAAACTTAAGTGCAACATCAATCGCCATCTGTCTTTTTGAATCCCATTCATCTGTTGTCCTTTCCTCCCTATACTTAATCTTCTCTCTCACATTTACTCCCTCTAACCCCCTGTGTACTAGTGGCATTCCCACCTTGCTTACGGGTGAAATGATTTAAAAAAATAAAAATTTAAAGGTACCTACAGAGAGCCATGATTGTCAACATATGAGAAGGACATTGAGTTTAAAATATAATTAATGTTTTGGGTTTGTCAGTCCAGGTAGCCTTCAGGGAATTTCAAACTGAACCCTTTATTTAACAGTCTAATCACATGCAGTGTGTACTTGGACTCGGTGAAAATGGAGGGTGGGTGGGACAATAACTAAGCATTACCAAAGGCAAAAGAACTAGATGAGATATCCCAAGACATGAGGCACAGTGTGGTGGCCAGAGAGCACAATGGCCGAAAGTTATAATATCAATAATGATGAGGATAGTAGTCTGCCTGTGAACAATGTAAATAAACATTTCGCATTTGTGTTAAGTGAATTTCTTTTTGCAAAGATAATTTCATTGAAATTATTATGATTGCACTTTACAAAAGCTAAAACAAAATCTATTTTTAATGATTGTAATACTTGTGTTTATTGTATAAAAAATAATCTCACGAGACAGAACCATCTATAATGCACTTGTTTGGACTAATCATGAAGAAAAAGAACACAAGGGGTTACAGAAAGTGGGAGTAAGTGTAAAGAGGCGTGAAAGAGGAAAGGATGAAGAGAAGGACGGGAAAATAGATCAAGGCAACTGGAGATGTCAATTGACATTGCATTTGAACAGTTGGGGATTATAGCTATCAAGAAAGTAAGAGAAAGGGGGTTGCTGACGGGAAGTGCGAGACATGAAGCTATTGGGGTAGAAGAGACGGCTACATTTAACCGTTTCGACTGAAAGGATGGGACTGAGATGCCAACCTAGTAGCACGCTTAAATTCATGCAATTTGGGAACAAGCAAAAATAGCTTGCCAAAGCAGTTACCGTAAAGATATTTGTAGAAAAGACAGAGGGAGGCAATGACACATCTGTGAGAGAGCAACTGTAAACAAGATGCCAGATCAGGACCCTTTGGATTAATGCTGAATTTTATCAAGGACAGTAAGACAAACAGAGGGGGCTCCAGACCATATATAACAGCAATATTCCATGCAAGGGCAAATGGTTGATTTATAGATTTGAAGGATGTACTCGGGCGAGAAAAACTTTCTGGCACAGCATAGAGAACCAACTTTCCTTATGAAATATTATCGTGATATTATTATAGAATATAGAAATAAAGCTTTTTGGTGTTTGTTGTAATCTCTGCTGGTACCAGACTCATGAAAATGATGTCATTATATTTGGATTGGTGCTTCTGCTTAAGATCAAACTACCTGTACACTTTACCTAGAATCAATGTAGTAATTGTGCATTCTGTGAAAAGTGTTACATCAAAAAATTTAATGTATGAATACGTTACATTTTATATATGTGAATAAGAAATCTATGAGGGAAAGTGCAAAATAGATACAAATACGAGGAGTTGCTGACTCACTCCCAAAGATTTAATACTCAATTATCTTACAGTGCAATGTCTTAATGGATGTAAGCAATTGCTATTTATCTGGGCTGTGAGTTCAATTCTAAGCCAGGCAGTGGAATCCATAGGCAAAAGAGTACTGAGTGTTTGGTCTAATTTTGAAAATCAAGCCAAACGAAGTAACATCAGGATTTGGTTAATTGAAAACTTTTTCAACACCTTTGTGTGTGTATTATTATTTAGTATTGGAGAGAGATTAAAGCTAAGCTTAACTGGCACAAGGCCACTATATTAGGAAATGGTCTACAGGCATTTTGCTCTTACATTCTTTTAGCAGAATCTTTTCCTGCCATTTATTTTAAACATTAATACATTGATTGCCAACCATTAACTCATGGTTGGCAGTTTTTATTATGACTGATATTGTTTATCTTTGCAAGAAGAAATACACTTAACACAAAGTTATATCATGCTTGGCATTTTCTGATACATTTTCACCAACAATGAATTTATTCACAGTTTATACATTCAGAGTGAAAACAGTGGTAAGACTTTGGTTGACAAAATCTTTTATTGGCTATAATAAAGTTGGTGTGTGAAATCAGATTTTGTGATTGAATTTTAGCAGTTAATGTGATAATTTGGGCCAAAGATAAATTAAAATCATAGAATGAATATTTTTTATTTGAATCTATTCTTGTCAAAAGCCATTGAGAATTTTTTTGGTGGGGTGCATCTTATCAACCTTTTCTGTCACTTTGACACCTACCTAGAAAAAGAAAACGTAGTTTTATCTCGATTTCAAGAGTTTCCGTTTTATAGCCAGCGGGTGGTTCATTTTTTAAATCTAGTTTTCTAAGTGGCATCTACTTTGACTGAAGGAGAACAAGAAATTAAAAAAAGATCAAGTGACAACAAAACCGAAAATAGGTTGTATCCGAATGCTGGTCTATATTGCCTATATAACAGTTGAGCTTGGGATTGAAGTCAGTTCAGGTTCACCCTTGGTGGGAGATGCCCTTGTCCATCATGTAGTTCTGATGCCACCCATATCTATTACCTGCCACAACTCGTAATGTGTAGATGGACAAGGTAGTTGATAGCAGAAGGGGAGCTAATCTATAAGATAGGCATAGAAGTTGCCCAAAGTATCACCTACCTATCCATCCATGCAAAGCTCTGAATAAAACATCTACACATAATATGGGAAACAGTTTGCATTCTTATTTCTCAATGTGGTGTTTGTCTTTCATCTTCTTAGCTTGTGAGTACGCAGTAGGCTCTTTCCCAACTTTCGGGGCGCACTGACTAGATCAAGAATCAAAAATGCAACATGAGGCAATCAATGGTCAATCGAGATATACAGCAGCAAGATCACCAGATCAATATTCAATGTACAGAAAAATGGTAGATTTATAAATATGCATGATGGAAAAAAAAGAAAAATTATCTGACATGACACAATGAACCAACTTTCTTAGTTGACCTAGCAATTGATTCAATGTAATCTTTCCACATCATGTCATTGGAAAGCATGGTCCCAACAAGGCACAAAAAAAACCCTGCTCCCCCTGGAGGCTAGCATCAGCCATGCTGATGGCAAGTTGAAAAGGTTCTTTATTGTGATTTAATTAATTTTGATTCTGGTGTCCTTTTCAAGAGTAGTTGCCAGTTTTACTTTGTTCAGATTTGCAATTAAGACAGGAGTAGATAGTTGTCATCAGTATAAATACCTACTTGGGAACTGATGACATCAGTCAATTCATTGATGAAGATAAGAAACAATATAAGTTCAAGGATAAAGCTTATTTATGTGAAATCACCTAGAAGCATGTCCGTTCAACATGACTTCCATTACATGATTTGTTAGGAATGATTGAATGACGTCAAATATCTGGCCAGAGACACCATATCTCTTGAGTTTGTGGAGAAGGCCAACATGCCAAACCCTGTTAAATACCTTCAAAATATCTAAAGTCACAGCTCGAGCCTCGCCATTCTTATCCAAAGTCTGATAGACAAATTCAGTAATATCCGTTAGCATATTTGCAGTAGACTTGAAGGAACAGAAGCCATATTGTTTATCCGAAAGAAGGCAGTCTGAAGTGAAATGATTAACCAATTTGGTATTGATTAGAGCCTCTATTAGTTTGCCAAAAAGAGTTAGGGGACTAATAGAGCAATGATTCGTGGGGTCAGAAAGTTCTTAAGGAAAGGAACTTACAAGCTGGGAGGCAAGAAACGGTGTGGCGTTTGGAGAAATCAGGGACACATTTCTTCAGGACAATTGCAGGCTGAGGCTGTAAAAATACTTTTTTTTCTATTGAAAGTGAATATTGCATTTTTCCCAGGTACACCTACTAACCCTTAGATGGGGGAGAAAAAATAGGTTGATATGTACAAATACTGTTGGAAAAGGTAACAAATTCGAATGAAAATTTAAGATGGTTTTCTGATTTCTCATTCCAAGCTGCTTACCATTATATCACCTGCACATTCAATATGATTGAGAAGAAAAGGTCTGAAAATTACAAAGAAATCAAATATTGTGGCACTTTTTTTTTTTTTTTTGAGACCTCTTCAGGAAATCTCAGTATATCTGAATAAACCTCAATCTTTAACTGAAAATTTTTCTTTTGCATCAACGTGTTTGTGTCCTGTTACAAATCAATCAAAAAGCAGTAAAGTAGGAAAATATAATAAATGAAGTGTAAAATATACAAGGTATGACAGAAATACCTCCCACATAATTTGAAGACATTAATGCCTTACTATTATATGGGGGGGGGGTATTTCTTCCACACCCTATACAATGAAATTACCATGGCTCATTATTATAGTTTAGAAACTCCTGGATTTTCAGTATCTTGAAAATATTTCATTGGATCTTAGAAAAGAGCTACAATATCATCAAACAGGTAATTCCACATTTTGACACATACAAAATTCAAGTTCTGTCTTTTAAAAATAGTGGATACTTTTGATTGAGTAGATATCCACCATCTCCATGTTTTTTTTTTAAACAGTGAATTTAATGTGTGTATAAAATAGGATACAGAATCCAAAGTTTGAAGAATATGACAAATGCAAAAACATTTCATTGAAACTAGATGACGCGTTTTGCCTTTGTTAGGCTTCATCAGGTCAAAGAAAGAAATGCATGTGTATGTTAATAGAAAATTATAAAGAAAAGATAGCATAAAAATAACGGCTTTTATACAAAAATCTCGTAATTTTGTTCTTTCTTTTATCCTAAGAAATTCCGGAAATGAATTAACGATTTATTATTTAAACACATACATTTCTTTCTTTCGTTTTGATCGGATGAAGCCTAGCAGGGTCGAAACGTGTAACTTAGTATCAATTAATTTAATATCTACCGAACAAATGATCAAGGATCCTACTAAAAGAAAGGGTGCCTCCCGACAAGTATCGAACTTCTTTCTTTTTTTTACCACGGAACCCATTTTTAGCTAAGTGTGCTTTACCATTAGACCACGGGACACCATCACAGTAAAACAAGACTCAAATACACTGTTTGAGAAATGCTTATCTGTCGTCGGGACATTTAGTCTGTATGTGCTAACCTTACTTTCGTACTCAAAATGAAACAAGTGATATTTTTTCCGAGGTGTAGAAAATTTTCTCTGAGCAAAAAAGCAACCATATTAAAAAGAAATTCATCACCAAAAAAAAAAGGGGTAGCAAAAATATCTATTACCGTAAATTGGTAATACCGAAAATATAACTAATCAAAATAATTAAACCAATTTATTGGTGCTCTTTTATCAGAGCAAAAACCGGGGTCAAAAAATGTGCACAGCAACTGAAAAAATATACAACTAATGTTATATGCAAACAAAAAATATAACATTAAAGGCTAATTGCCTTTAAGGCCACCATCTCCTCCTGTTTACAGAGAGATTGTTGGTTGTACTTAATGTATATTGATTCTAATCAAGATACCACATGGAGTTCGAGTAACCATCTTTCTGTAAACAGGAGTGGTTCATGGATTTAAAGGTAATTATTCTTTAATGTTATAGGTTTTTGTTTGCCTGTTACATTAATCTGGGGTTTTATATATTTTTAGTCGCAGTGCACATTTATTTATTTTTACCCTTGATTTTTGCTCTGATGAGGACCGATAAACCAGTTTGGTTTAATTTTTTTCTTTTTTGTTATGAATGTTCTTTAGAGTAAGTTTTAAGCAATTACTACATTTTTTTTTAACTCAAATTTATTTCTTATTATATTTAGTAGAACTCTCGGTCTCTAGGCCGGTAGACATTACTTTCACTGTTTAAAAAACAGGAATGTCTTCTCAACCACGGGAATATACCCAGGAAACATAACATTTACAGAAATAACGTGGGATTAAAAGATTCATTTCTTTACAGAAATTATTTTAAATTTATTTTTATGTGTTTGTCACTGCTTCGTACTAATATTTTATTTACAGATCTCTAATGCTGTTTAATTTAGTAATAAATTATACTCAATATGTCTGTTTTAATTAGATAATGTTCTACGAGAAAATAAAATCCTCCTATGATTGTTTAAGAGGGAAACTTTTTTTTATTAAAAAAATACATTGGAAGGGGTGTACTTATTCATGGGCAATGCTGTTAGTGTTATATATATATATATATATATATATATATATATATATTATATAAAAGCCTTTTTATTATATCCTTACTCTGTTCTGGACATTGAGTTTTACCTGGATTCTTCCTCTTGGAAGTTTTATTCAAAAAATATACATGTATGGGTATTTATATATTCTGCATATGTATGTATATTTACCATTAATATTATCTATATCTATCTATCTATATATATATATATATATATATATATATAATGGACACGCGAATAGCTTTTTGGTGAGTCAGTCAGCTCCCACCTGTAAGAAAAAAAAACATGGGAATATTTTCAGGTGCTTAATGTGACTTTTACCACCTCCGCCTTACGGGTTGAGTGCGTGTGGGAGTCACAGTCGATGCTTATGATCAAATGAATAATTACCATCCATTCAATCATCTGACGATCTTTTTTTTTTTCCTTTTTTCTTTTTTTTTTTCCTTTTTTCTTTCCTTTTTTTTTTTCATCAGGAAACTGACAGTAAAGTAATGCCAAAGAGCTTATGAAGACCGTTATATTAAGAGTTTTCGGTGATCTTAAAGGTATGTGTAAACATCGGTTGACATTTGATATATATTAAAGCAGTCATGTGAATTCTACTAATCAAACTAGTGTCATTCATTTTCTTTGCATATGAATGTAATTGTGTTACACCTTGGTATACATTACTAATGACCCAATAAATCTGACTTTGTTTTTATTCACGTATCAAGTTGAGAACACATTCATGGTGACAGTTTCAAGACCCTAGCAAGTTAACTACGAGATTATGCGATATAATCGTATATCTTGTATCAGTCTTCTTATATCTATGGGCGTGAAAATATCAATGTTTTTTTTTGTTTTTTTAATCTTCTTGGCTGTGAACTTGCTTATGCATCCATTCACTTGTCAGACTTTGAAGTAAAATACCATAAAGTCGAAAACAAGAATGGTGAAGCTTTTTCTTCCGCCATGTACCACAGATTTAGTTGTATTCTTTACAGTAACGATTTTCTGTTGCTAGTTTCTTGTTTGATGTTTATGTCTTGCTTGATGTCCATACCATTCTTGTTTTGTTTCAAGAACACCGAATTTCGCGATATGAATGAATAAACTGCATAGAGCTGCCAGTTTGGTGATTGGTAATGTAATCCCGCAAATGACTTCCATCTTAAATATGTACCAAATTTCTGTCAGTCATGTAAATATGAATGACTAGATGCCTGCTTCTAGACACGAATTGCGTATACAGTGTAACCCGGATATAAGAGAGATTTTCTCTGGTCCCAAATTAGAGCCTGTGTTAATGTATACAAAATAGACCAAACCCGGATATAAGAGAAACCCGGATATAAGAGACTTCTTCTCCGGTCCCGACAACTCTCTTATATCCGGGTTACACTGTATATACTTTTCTACTCATTACTTTTTATTTAAAATAAATATTTTTTAAATCCCACATAAGATATTTACCGAAGACTGATCAATAATTTTGTTGATTGGATGATTTTGTTCGGCGGCATATCAACCTTTTATAGGTTAATTAATTTTTATGCTTTCAACTACAGATATTTTGTACATCATAAAATGTGTTGGTAATTTTACTATAAAAACGTACCAGGACGAAATAAGTTCATAACATAGCACGTAGCTGAATTTTTTACGACACACTTGTGTAAAATAAATGCTTTTTAATCATTAGACTACACACATATATGTATATACTAGTGTGCATCAGTTTTGGGCCAACTACATAAAATAATTATACGCCTTATTTTATTAAGAACTTAAGATTATTTAGTAATATGCTTTTATCAATAGTGTTTGCGAAGCTTGAAGATTGGGAAATAAGGTGTTGCATTTTTGTATGTGCCGTGTAACATTCGAAGGTTGAAACTGAAAAAAAGGCCATGCAAAACTATTGAACCAATGAATGATCTGAGATGATAGTCATAATATTCAAATTTCTAAGCAAGAATTGTTCCATCTTATTAACATGAGTGGAAGATGCTTTGGCAACTCACTGTAGTTGAACATTAGCTTGCTTTTGTACACTAAAAGTTTGTGCTGAGACAAAGATGAAGGTTGTGACTTTGAAGGGGGAAGCTGACTCAACGTGTGATAGCCAGGCAGTTGGGAATTTCCAGAAACCGTGTAGAAACCACCCAAAAGACGTTTTCTGCTACTGGAAGTGTTTTAAGTACAAAAGAAAACCCTGAAATACCACAAAAGATAGACAAGAGAGATTAAATAAAAATTGTGACAGTCTCAGGAATCAATCCAAAAATTAACAGCCAGTCAAGTGAGGAGTGAATACAGTCTTAACAGTGAAGACTCAGTTGATACGATACGGAGAGTATTACGAAAAAAAAACAATTTGTACGGACGTATGGCAGCCAAAACAAAATCATTAATCAAAACACTGCAATAGAAGATTGGTGTAGTAAACGAAACATTTGATATGGGATGTTGGAAGGTGGCAAAAAGTAATTTTTAGTGATGAATGCAAAATAAAGTTCCGTTCTAATGCAAGAGAATATGTGAGAAGACCAGTGGGATAAAGAAACAATGCAATATACAACACAAAAACGGTAAAACTTTGTTGGTGGCGTGGGGATTGAATCAAAAGCGGTGGGAAAAGAAAATTGATAAAAGTTGATGGAAACCTTAACGGCAAAAACTATTCTAGTTTACTATGGTCTCATCTTCTGACAGACTACGGAGGGGGAGAAATTCTTCCTCATGACTAGGCTCTTTGCCGCACTTTACGTGCAACAAAAAAAGGTTTCATGTGGATGATGTTCAACTTTTGGAAGACTGACCAATCCAAAGTCCTTATGCTAATATAATTGAACTACTGTGGGAACGGAAAAAAGCAGTGCTCCAACGAGTTAAAAAAAAAACACTCTCCAAGAGTTTTGGAATTACTACCAAGAAGAATGGTAAACAATTCCCAATAAGAAAATCTGGACCTTGTTCCATTCAAAGCCACATCAAATTGAGGCTATTTTTGAGCCAAACGCAGCAACAGTAATTACTAACTCCATACGTTGATGTTTTGTAATTTATGTAGTAATAAAGATCACTTTTTGCAATAAAAAAAACAAATTTCCTGAAATGTTAGCTTTTCGCTGGTGACCCAGAATTTTGCAAGGCTTTTTCTATCACCCACCATACAGCATTAACGAAAATGCAGTAACTTGTTCTTTTACCCTCAAAGATCATAAAATGTACGAAGAAATAGATACTGCTGATCACTCTCGATTTGGAGGTAAAATTAACAAAAGTAATTAATTTACTAGGGTGGTGAAAAAGTTTTGCACGCTAGTGTATAATGTTTTATCAATTTGATTAATATTCCCCACTGAATTCAGTGTGTTAACACAGGAGATTTGAATCTGCTTTCTATGGCACCAATAAATGGTATTTATGCTGCATGTAAAAAGAATGTAAAATGCTATTTAATTGGAACACAATCGGAAAAGAGCGATTTAGCCCAGCAAAGCGGTTGCCCTGTTGACACAAAGCGAAATAGGAACAATTTAAATACTTTTTTAGTTTTAGTCTAAAGTGCACATCATTGGGAACAATTTATTCTGTAAAATCTGATTGAACTGACTCCATGTTTTCCAGCATCTCTTTTAACTTGGACAACATAACGAGCGCATCCCACATCTGGAGGCATACCGGAAAACTGTAAATTTCTTCTCAGCATCTGTTCAGCCCATCCTAAAGTCGAACTGGGTTAGACACACACACACACATACATATAAAACCAAAATATACATCATTTACCCTATGCGAAGTCCAAGGAATACTAAGCTCTATGAAAACTATGTAGAGCTCACTTTTCAGGAAATGTTTGTTGAACGTTTAAAATTCTTGCAAACCTTTTGAGTCATCAAATAATATTAAAAATATTTGTTCAAAATTTTAAAAATCTTAATGCTTTAAGAATAGATGTGTATGATTAGTGCGTCAGAATTGGATTAATTATGTGACCTCTGTTGGTCTGGCAAAACGGATAATCTCCCTCCTCCGACTTAACCCTTAAGATGGAGGCAGTATCAGTTGGCGTCTACGAAATTTAAAATATTCCTATGTTTTTTCCTTTCAGATGAGAGCTAACTCATTCAGCCAGTACTTATTCGCATGTATATGTGTGCGTATATTATATATATATATATATATATATATATATACACACACACAAATGTAAAAATCCACTGTTCGTAGCATTTAATTTTAAAAAGTGCTCAATACAAAGTAGAGCAATATATTATTTTTATTATAAGAGATTATAATAAAAACATGTGGAAATTGCTACACAAAAGCTTTCATGTTTCAATACTTTGTACTTCGTCAGGCGATAGTAAGTACCTCCAAAGAGATGAATTGATGACAGGTTTGAGTGTTCTCAAAATTTACCCAGCTCGGATTTTAAAAAAAATCTTTTCTGTGTTAATCCCATTTTGCAACAATTACCTTATTTCATTGCCAAAGTGATAGCCCACCCCAGACAGAAATGTAGGCCGAGTCATTAGGTGAGTGATTGTTTCTGACTAGGAGTCAGTCACCCATCGATGATGGAAACGGGTGGATTCTTAATAAAATTAAACAGACAAAACGCTTTCAGTAGTTTCGTTCCGGTCTCTCGGTGACTGCATTCAAATTCCACGCTATGCTAAGCTTGCAATGAACACACAGGCAAAAAGCTTTTAGCATCGAGACCTGTAGAAAAGAGTTATTATGGTCCCACAGTGGAATTCAATTCTACTGTGAGATACACAAAGTTTTCGAAGGAGAGTCCTCCCACTGGTTTTCGCCGTCAGGAATGCTATCGTACCGTATGAAAACTATACGTCTATCCGAAAATACGGCGGTAGAGTCTGTCCCCTTCATGATTGGGGTACGTGACTCACTATAGGCTACGTTAGGTTACTACAGATTAAGAGAGGTGATATAATACCGTCTTGTTTCAATATTATTAGACTCCAATAACGTCTACTCTGAGGTATTTATAATATCTTCAGTATTAAGGAGAGAGAGAAGAGACAGCGTTATATGAAGACAAAAAAGGAACAATTTCTAAAGAGGATGAGGGCAGGTATAAAAGAATAGGAGATATAAAAATTTGTTGAGAAAATAAAGAAAAGTTAGTACCTCTCGCTCTGACAGGTCTGGGCCAATTTTCATCGAACGTTGTTTATTAGACAAACCCTGTCTTTTTTTCTCTATAAATTAATTATTATTTATTTCTTGCGGATAAAATATGCTACATATTTACCAAAATAAAGCTTTGTTTTTGTTTTTTTTTTAATCATTTCACCCCAAGCAAGGAAATAAAGCCACTAAGACGCAAGGGGGGTACTGAGTGTGAAAGACTATCAGAAAAAAGAAAAACCTTATTAAGGAGAGAGAGAAAAATCAAAGAACAGGAATTGTCAAAAATAACAATTGATATTGCATTTAAATTTTTAAAGAACAAAGTTGATTGGAAAACAAGAAAACGGGACGTGGAGTTCCACAAAGATTGTAGTAGGGTTACCTGTTTTGAAACGGGAATATATTTAGCGAAAGAGATACTATAGTAATCTTAGTTGATAGTGGACGAACTGATGTTTCTTCAATTAAGAAAGTATAAGAATGAATATACGAACAATTATATACAACTAGCCAAATTACCCGCGCCTTGCTGCGTGTCACATATTTTTTCTTTAAAAAAATGATGATTGATTTTAAATCATTGTTATAATTTGTGGAGAAAAATGATGCATTTCAATATTACTCAATGATCTTACCGATGTGACCTCCATCTTCTGACTTTTTCCTTCTGTATTTCCTTGTTCAAATATAAATTTGATTTAAATCAAAGGGAAAAAAATCAGTGAGGGGTTTGTGCCCCTTCAGTGATCCCTTTGAAATATACTTATCCAAGTACCCTGGGTAATGTAGCTTCAGAATATATATGGTTATGGTGGTCTATCTCCAAAATCCTAGGAGTTCGATAACAAACACACAGAGGCTACAATTGTATGTATATAATTAACAACATATTTATTGCCTTATCAAACTAAATAGAGAGAAAGCAAAAGCGGGTGAACGATTGTGTGTATGCAGATATGTCCCTTTTTTTTATACATACTTGCGTGCAAAGTTCTCATGAAACTACGCGAGAGTTACATCTGAAAAGAATTGTTCGTTGGTTTGGTAGAATTAATATCTATGCCTATGTCAAGTATTTAGTTTGGGAGAATTATTATCTAATACCTATGTCAAGTAAGCTTATGGTATTTGTACACTGTGTACGTTCTGTGTTGTGCTCAATGCCACAGGAGTTTTCGTTGAAAATTCTCCCGAGCTAAACGAGACGCGTTCTATCTCGCAGTCATCCTGTGAGGGATTTTTTTATATACTGCTTTTGGCAACGTTGTCTTGCGATCGTTAGCAGAAGTTCTTTTGGCAGACACTCCACCTTGGTTTTTTGAACAGGAGTAGAAGTTTATCCCTTCTTTTAGGATTGGAATTCTGGTTCTTTCTAAAGTCTTCTCGTTTTCTTTCACTCTCAATATCCCCCCCGCGTATCAATGGCATTATCGTTTGATTAGCTAATTTAAAAACAAAAGAAAAGTAGAGTGATCCTGTAGAATAAACATAAGCGAGATTTTAGATCTATATATATATATAAAGTTGTAGCCTCTGTCTGTCAGATAGACATCCATAACTATATATATTCTGAAACTAGAATACCTAGGGTACTTGGATAAGTATATTTCATTTTTATCAAAGCGGGCAACTGAATTTTTTTTCCTTTTGATTTAAATTAAATTTAAATTTGAACAAAGAAATGACTCCTATCCAAAATGTAGGAGAAAGAACATGGAGGTCACATCAGCAAGATTATTGAGTAATATTGAAATGCATCAATTTTCTCCACAAATTATAACAATGATTTAAATTTTAAAATCAATCCATTTTCTCTCAAGAAAATGGTTAATTCGGCTAGAATAAGCATAAAAACTAGTAATAAATTTTAAGTCTAAATCTCTATACAAGTATTGTCTTTGAAATGTTTATTTATTATTTTATTGATTCGTTTCTACGGCTTATCAACGCTTTGCATGTTATTCGCCCCCAAACCTCAATTACTTTTTGGAGATAATAATGGTTTAGTCATACAGTTATTGCTAATTAACCCATAGCTGGAGGGAGAAGAGGTCGATTTCAAGGGTATTTGCGTCTAAGTGAATATAACGAACATGACTGGAATTGGTATTCGACTCTCCAATTAACCTTTCTGAGTCATTATACATCACATCACATCACCCGCACACGAAAACTTACAGAACTTGGTATTCTCAACTGGTCACCCATCTAGGTACTGACCAGGCTCGACGTTGCTTAACGTTGATGATCGTACGGGAGCCGGTTTTTCAACAAGATGTAGCCGTAAGTCTTGAAATGTCGTTTCACATTTAATAATACGTGGTCTGCTCTTTGAGAATGTTCGGTTTTTTGTTAAGTTCTTCAATGAAATTGGATTCTGTGTCTGTCGTGCTTCACAACTATTTCGTTATCACAAAGAAACACAAACGCAGCAGAGAGAGTGAAAAATATTGATTATTGATATCAATTTGTCCTACGTTATCGCTGAATTTAAAATCAATCATTGCAAATAAATGTATCTATAAATATTTTAAGCATTGAAATTTTATGACAGAATTTTAATATTATAGATGTATGTATATGGAAGTTTTCCCAGCGTAGCTTAGATGTGGTACAAGGCCGAAAGTATGAGACACCCAGCGAGGATCGTATTCGCTATTCAGTCTTAATTGATCTAACGAGACAAACTTGTTAACCATTACATCACGTCGACGTACCCTAAAATTATTTTCTGATCCAAGCATATATATAATTATAGAAATATATATATGTGTGTGTGTGTGTGTGTGTGTGTGTGTGTTGAAAAATTCTGCAATTTGGAGCACACCTATCGTTTAAAAAAGAAAAGTAAGATAATCGAATCCTCCTCTTCTTCATTCGCTCTTCCTTTCTGTTGTCTTCTTCTTCCACATCTTCCTTTCTACCTTTTTCAAAACCTCATCAATAATTATCGAGAAAAGAAAATAAGCAAATCTGTATTTAAATTCATTATTGCAATTATAACAATTGTAACAAAATAAATTTGTTATGGCTTCCGCTTTGTTATTCAGCATGTTTCCAAGAAAAACATATTACTTTGATGGTGTTGATGTGATGATGTCAAACATCACCACACACTCAGCAACCCCTCAAGAAATCGGGGAATCACAAATCGTGACGTTTTATCTTCAACGATAAGACGCAGCAAGTTGAGAATTCGTCTACTGTGCAGAGTGTCACTGTCATGGCTTCCTTGAAAGTTGTAAATCACGTGATCCCAGCTGAAGATAACAAAGCTCTTTCCAATTGACTCATCTGACGTTGCATTACGATTGTCATGTCTACTGTTACTAAGTTTATTTACTTCTTTCTTTAAGTAAATTTAAAACATGGAATCTCAACCTCTTCAAAGCTGGAGACATTTTAATTTTAAAAAAATTGCCATTAATAATCTTATTAATTGCGGCTAAGTTTTCCATCATTCGCAGTTTCGTCCTGGATATGACGATAAACTACGTTCAACAGCAACGCCTTTGATCGGAAGATGTGAGATTTTGAGGAGCATGGAAAAGAAAAACCTCTTAAATGCTATAAGGGTCCCAGCTATGGGCAAATAGTGACCCCCCCCTCTCAAGCAAAAATCAACAGTACACTTTTATAATAAAATGACCAACTATACATTTTTATAGCAAAATGGAAATCAATGCAACGCTAAAAAATACAAAACTGATTTGAAAAAAATATATAACCATAACTAACAGCAAACTTCCTATTGAAATTTTTGACTGTTTAAATACAAGGCTTTGTTTAGAAAAAAAAAAACATTAAATTTTGGCATTAAATGAGCCAATGAGTTGATTGGCCATAAAACAAATCAAACCATTCGCAGTTGAGCCAGAGAACTGAAATAATAGAAATTACCGTCATTCGCAGTTGAACCAGAGAACTGCAATGTCGGAAATTTCATCTGAAGTCTATGGGTTAATGTCCCAGGAGTAATTTTTAACAGCCGAGGTAGTTGTCTCGCAAATTTCATCAGCAAAAGTTAGCCTGGAATCAGAATGAAATGCTTGAAATCTATTTATGGAAATGAAGTCGGAGCCTAAGATTGTTGTCTAGTACAGTTTTATTTGTCTGAATAGGAATTTTTTTTTTGTTACACAGATGATTTCTTAAAACAACACAGTGTAAGGTTGCAAGAACATCTTCTGTAAAGTGATGGCTATACCGTGTTTGTTTTGCATGACATGATGAATTCGATGCTTATTGGGCGTTTCATTCATCTGTCTTTCTGCTGAAACCATCTTCGTTCAACAAAGCTTTGATCACCATTGAATAAAATTAGATTTATTTGCAAGTTCAAAATATTACTCTCATAAATCCTCCTGGTATTTTGGACCCCAACTTTTGTAAACATTAAGTGATCTCCATTAATATGAAATGAGATGATTTAATTAAATAAGCCGCTTTATTTTGTGTATGTATATTTCCAAAGATGGTAATGTTATATAAAAAAAAATTCAGATTTCTTTCTCTATTTTTGATTGATTATTTTTATATTTCTTTTATTCAGTCGAATATATTGAATGTGTATCTGCAGTTCAACAGTTTTTGTTTACATCACTGACCGAGTATCTCAGTCAGTGTTTACGAAAATAACTAATACACACTTACACTGATATCCGTAGACATATTAGGGTGGCCAAGGACACATTTCAAAAGCTGGCCATAGTATTGCGAAACAGGAGGATTTCTTTAGTAACAAAGAAAAGAAGACTGAGTTGTTACGTAACATCTGTCCTTCTTTACAGCAGCGAATGTTGGACGATTTCCTCAAAGATGAAGAGACTCGAGGCAACGTAGATGTGATTCTACAGAAGAATGTTAAGGATATCATGGACCGAGCAACGATGAGGTCTTAGGTTGCAAACAAGGAGATGGCTTATACTTAACATTAGAAAGAGACAGCTGAAGTTTCTGGGAAACATAATGAGGAAGGAGGGCCTGAAGAATCTGATACTCACGGGTCGAATAGAGGGAAAGAGAGACAAAGAAAAGCAGCGCGTGTCATACCTGGCGAGCTTGAGCAGGTGGATGACTGAGCTTGGAGAGCCATGATCGCCTACATCCTGAAAGAACATGGCACATAAAAGAAAAAAAAACAAGGCAGATGTACTCACACTGGCGAAGAAATCTTGCCTGGATCAAACCCCAAAATCCCGAAAGAACAGTAGGTGCTGCATGCTGATTGGTAATCAACAGCCAATTCCCGGGCCCGTCTATAGTACTTTGATTTGCTCACTGATAACGTTTGCCAGTGTGTTTGTGCAGCGTTACAATTTTCGTACGTTTCCTTGGGGTAACATCCTCACAGACAATGGCCGTAGGACAACTAATCGACAGTCGAGACAATAGTATCTGGGCGTGATGAAAATCTGATGCAATCACGGATGACGCAATATTATTCAAGGCCAAACAAATTTCATCAAACACACCGAAAATGTATTCATAATACGACATTACGGCACACCACTGCACTGACCTAATCTGAGGAAAAAATAAAAATCGCTTGGGTCTAAAAGTGACCGTATGTTGAAAGAAAGGAAATTAAAGCGTTTTTTTTTTTTAAATTAATTTGCACAAGGGTGTATATACAAAGTTATTTCAGAGCTACGTATCGACCGAGTTGGAATGGAATTGTGGAGAGACATCATCATCTTGCGGCCTCAACCGAGATTGAACTCACCAATACTTTGATTGGTGTAGTTCATAATCTTGTCAAATAGCTGAATTCTTGATGCTTCGCTAGGGCTATCAAGGGTGTTTTTTATCGTGGCACCAACACTAAATGGATTGCCAACCAAGGCTCAGAGAGACTCCTCTAAGAGCAGGTTTGAATTCAGAGTTTTCCTTCTCCTAGACCAGTTGCCATCCAAGGCTATAGAACCCAGTCTGTCCTGCTATTTACCTATAGCGGGAGGGAGAAGAGAGAGGATTCACACCTTTCCCAAGGGTTTTATCACGTAAGTGAATGTAATGGATTCGACTGGAATTCGGCTCTCCGATTCCTCAATCCAAGCCGCTATCCATTACTCCACCGTGCCTCTCTCTTTGGAGAGACACTCCTGCACAATTAAGGCCAAATCTAAGCGGAAGAGCATTCAATTGAAGCAATGTTCTGGTATAACATATCGGTTTGAAGGAGGAAGAATCGTTGCTGCAAAGAGCAGTGTTTAAATGTGAATGGAAGCATCCAAAATTTGTACTTGTAGTCGATGAAGATAGAATATGCGTTCGTCAAAATCGTGGTGGGAATTTGGGTCTATTGCCCAGGCGTTCGCTACGCGACGAATTTGGGGGAAACAGTCTTAACTAGTATACAGTCAAGAAATAATGTGTCGTTTAAGGGGGTGCTGAGGCATGTATTAGTATAAGACGTGTCGTTGGCTCAAATACCAGCGATGCAGTGAACGACGAGTAGGTCATTCCGCGAAGATCCCAGAGAGAACGACGTCCGAGTCTGTGGTTGCGTGGCTACGTGACGAAGTAGTGATCTCAGAGATCAGATTATGCGTCTGATGCGAAATTATACAAATTAGCAGCTTGCAGCGTGAGACTGTGTTGACGGTGCTTCGTTTCAGCTAAGTGACCATGTTAAGAAACCACCCAGATTTATATTCATACTACTTATAACCTGCTTGCGTGGATTATAAAATAAATAACGGGAGACTACTCTATAATTAATCCAACTACATTTGAAGTTTCTTATAACACCTTTCGCCGTCGCCTACACCCGGTGGTGTAGCCACGTTTTAGTGGTCCAGTCCTCAGGGTCTTAGAATGATGTTTTAACCACGGAGCTAACTCTGTGCTGATCAATGCTGACGCTGGTCCAAGTTGGTTGTTGGTCGCTTCGATCCACACTAACTCTACCCACGTTCGTGATCTCAGAGCAGTGGAAAATTGAAGGTCGTAATCTCGCAGCGCGAGTTCAAGCCGTGGCGGGTGCCGTATTAAGGAAAAAATATCTTCACAACGAAAAATAAAACGAGAGCTTCGTGGAGTTGATGTTCAACTGGTTTATATAGATCTTGGTACAACAAAAATCAACCTTCATGCATCAATCTCTATAGTGACAATGGACTTCTCGAGGAGGTAGGTTCAAAGACTTGGAATCAGCTGACCTGGATTTCAGAAGCACTCGATGCGGGTTCTCAGCCCAAAGTCTCCGAGATCCCCGAAGTCAGCTGCTTATATGTACTCCGTCTCAAAACTGGCGTCGGACCGAAGGGTTCTGGGGATTCCCCAATTTTCATTAATTCGAATAAAGGTTTTCTTTGTCCTTATTTGTGCTTTCTTAATCAACTTTCCAAATTTGGAGATTTATCCACGTTCTTTGGGAATAGTCACAGACATTGCTCCTCCCTTAACTCCAACCTGTTTCACTTCACATCTCGCACCGCCACTCCTCGCCATCAGGGCTAAATTCTGCTGCTTCTTTCTTCCTTCTCGGTATTCTAACTCTGCCAACTTCTCAGGCCTGGCCTTTGTGATAAATCTAATTTTTAAGTACGTAAGAGAAAGAGCGAGATTTATTCTTCACATTAATTATAATTCTCTGATACTTTTCCTGGATCAACTTGTCCAGCGAAAACAGAAACTAGATCACCTTCCGAGCGATAAATAAAGATTATTTCTCAATTTGTTTTCGGCAATGAAAATATATTTGTTTATCTAAATTCTCAACAAAGTAACACACTGTTTCCCATGCTTGGACTGGTTGCCGTCTTAGCGAAAACATAAACCAGATCACTTGAATGTTATGACGGAACGGTTTTCGTAATCCTAATCCTTGCAGCGGTTTTATTCTTTGTTTTCATTTCTCAATTCGTTGTCGCTAACAAAAATATAATTCCCGTCTGCTTCTCTTTTCGCCAATGACGTGTTTTTCTAATTTCCCAAGGAAGAGACAAAGCCGTTTCCCAATTTGTTTGACCCGTATGCCAGATTTTCGACAGATAAAGTAAAACTCTTGGTGTATCGTTCCAATTCTTAGGGGTGAGAAAACCCAGATGTTCCTTTCTTCACTTCCACGTTACAAGAGAAAATGTTTCAACCAATCTCTCTATCTTCCATTTTATATTTAATTTTTGGCTTAACCCTTTTTCTGCTTAGAATTAATGTTTTACTACCTCACGGTCACAGTGTCACAAGTTTTATTTCTATTTCTACTTATCCCTAGTCAATAAGAATCTTATGTTATCTTAATTTATTTAATAATGTTTGGAAATGTTCGTGGAAACGAAGTAGAAATTAAAAGATTAATAATTTAGGGAAAAATATTATATATCATTAAATAATAATACTTTTCTTTTGTAAAAACATCTTTACTATTTTACAAAGTAAAGATTATCATTATTTTATACAGTAATTAGTAATGTTTTTATTTCTTTCATTCTTCTATGTTCATTTTCTTTCAGTTTCTGTAACAGGCAAACTTGGATCATTATTATCTCTGTAAGAGCAAGCGCTGACCCTGCACTATTAAGTTGCAAATTGAACTGGCAATCGCTTCCTACTTCAGCTTAGAACATTTGAAGAGTATTGCACTTTCAAAAATCGCGCTACACTGTTTTATTTTCTGTTATTATAGCAAACGTTGCATTAGTTTATTTAGTTTTGTTGTCATTCATATTTGTGGATTTAATAATGTTTTCGTAGTATTATAACAACGACTGCATATTTTTATGTTTTGTACATTGAGAAGGAGCATTGATCATCTTTAATAGCATATAAATCTATACACCATTTACATATATAATTATAGAACTAAAGAGGTAATATCCTCGTATAATAGGCAGAGTAATAACTGGTTAGTACGAAAAGAACACGGCATCTCTATACATGAACAGTGGAACGAGAACGATCTACCCCCATAGATTAAATAAAGGGTTCAGCTCGAAATTCCCTGGAGCTTACATGGATCAACATACACCTAAAGGAGGCCGAAGGGTACAATGACCGAAAGATTATGATAACAACAACAAAGATGAGGACGATAGTCGGAATGTAAATAAAGATAAATTCTCATTCAAGAAATTCAAACAAAAAGGAAAATATAGCATTTAATATAACTCTAATTATCTCGCCTTCGAATCGAATATTCACTATAAATATTAAGTTGCAAATTGAACTAGAAATTGCTTTATTTTTCTCGTTACGATGTGACGTTGTTGCTCTGTTACAGTAATAGACCCTCAAGAAGAAATTGAACCATGAGAAATTATTTTCACTCTAAACGCATGTATCGTTTAGAAATTCATCTTCCCCATCTCTGGGCAACCATCTTTGAAAATTCAGTATTTTGGCTGAATATGATCTGAGTTTCTTTCAGTTTTCATTTTCCTTATATTCTATTTTTTACAGTAAGGTTAACCCTGTACAGTTCCATAGAGGGTTACTTTAAAGGGTAGTTTATATGGATGGAAGATAACGGTTAATTCTAGACTTGAACAACTTAAGATTGTAATGATTGGGGAAATATCCTCTTGGGAGTCTGTTCCGTAGGGCAGTTGTTTGTGGGGGAAAAGCTGCTTGGGTAGAACTTACGATGGAATAGAGAGAGAATGAGGGTTGTTTGCTACTATGTAAGTGGCATGGCGAGTCCGAGCCGTGAAGGTCAGACTTGAACCAGGAGATGCAGTTTATCCGAGCACTTTTATGGTATTAGCGGTAGGACAGTGAAAGACTCGCCACATCCCACCTGTGAGAGTGAGGTTGGAATATGGATAATAATTCTTCTTCAGCAAGGACTCGGAGAACGCTTTTGAACTCTATCAAGACTGGAAAGTGAGGTCTGAACAGATCCTGCCCAAATATGGCAACAGTACTCCATTTTCGGCCTGATGTGGTTCTTATAAAGGTAGAAGATAACATGAGGATTCAGGTACTTACTGGAGCGGTAGAGTGAGCCATTCATTTTACCTGCATCTTTAGCGAGGGGTCGTATATAGGAATTCCACTTGGGGTCGGGTGAGAGTTTGAGGCTCGATATCCTCTCAAAGTACGGTGCCTCCTTGAAGGGGACATCCGTTCATCGTGACTGGCGGTAGTTCGGGGTCTAATGAGCGGTGACGGAATCTGTGCTTATTAATGTCGATTTGGTGAAACTATAAATGATAATCATTGCAAAGTGCAAAGGGCTACAAATATGTCTGCTCTTTTGAACGGACTTTGATTTCATTGAATCAACGTGTATTCTATTCTTGATTAAAAGCAAATCGATAATAAAATCGTACTACGCCTATTTACAATTCATATTTTTAACGAAACTCAGATGAACTTTATTCTCAACATTTAATTAATGCATTCATCGTCATCATCATTATGACAGCAACAAGGAGTGCAGTTGATCATTTCACTGCTTCTCACAGTATTAACCGCTTTTAATTTTCCCCCAATTTGGTTGGAACTAACGAAAAGATTCAATGAAATATTTATACAATAATATGCAAAATAATTCAGATAAATATGTATAAATTTCATTACCTCGTTAAACTTTTTAACAGTAACTTTTTGCGTTATAATATTGACCTCTTCAACTCCAGGGTCAATCATTTGTCCTCAACTTTTCATAATGAATAATCCCTCTCCAAAGCATACGTACTCCACCTTCTTGATATTTCAGTCTAGGAGGTCGATTTTCACAACTAATCACGTTGTCTTTGCATCGTATTTCAGCTGTATACACACACACACACATACATACATACATATATATGTATACATACATATATATATGTATACATACATATATATATATGTATACATACATATATATATATATGTATACATACATACATATATATATATGTATACATACATATGTATACATACATATATATATATATATATATATATATATATATATATATATATATATATATATACATATATATATGTCAAGCAAAAAGTGAAATACCAGAGAAAAATAAACAAAAACTCCCGAAGCCATGTTTTTTTGCGGTGAACTACACTGGTACAGATATTGCGATTTTAGGAATAAAAAAATGTTTCAATTGTAAAAGAGTGGGACATAAAAGCACGCATTGCAGGTCAAAAAATAAAGACAATAAAATAAGAAAATTAAAGTCCAACGAGGTAAAAGATGGAATAATCAGAAAATTTGTTACCGTCGAAATAAGTAATAAAATATAAAAATGCAACTTGACACTGGTTCGGATCTATCTATCATAAATTTGCATACGTGGAAGAAGTTAGGGAAACCAAATTTAATGAAGACAAAGAAAATCGCGAGGTCACTGACGGGAGAAAAAATACAATTTATTGGGGAATTTGTTACAAAAGTCACGTTAAATAAAAAAAAAACTAAACTATTTGTCATAGAAAAAACCACGAACTTACTTGGCTTGGTACGAATTGGATAACAGAATTCCAATTAGGAGATCTACCGATAAATTCCTTCTGTTACAAGGTAGAAAGATTAAACACCGAAGCCCAAAAATTAATAAAGAAACTTAAGGAAACATTTCCTACTGTTTTTTCTCCAGGGTTGGGAACGTGTACCAAGATGGAGGCAAAATTCCAGCTGAGGCACCATTAAATGAACTACTGAAGAAAGGAAAACCCTGGAAATGGACTAATGAATGCCAGAAAGCATTTGAAAAGATAAAGGAAGTGTTAACCTCGGAATTATTTTTAACTCATTACAACCCGGATTTAGAGATCAATAGTAGCTTGCGACGCAAGTGCGTATGGAGTAGGAGCATGTATCTTACACAGAATAACAGGTGGCCAAGTAAAACCAATTGCTCATGCTTCTAGAACACTACTTCCGGCTGAGAAGAATTACTCTCAGATAGAGGAAGAGGCGCTAGGAATAATATTTGCAGTAACGAAATTTCACCGTTTTCTCCACGGTCGACATTTTAAGCTACAAACCCATCATAAGCCTCTAATTTCGATTTTTGGATCGAAAAAGGATTTGCCGACGCATACAGCCAACCGATTACAGAGATGGGATACAATATTGCTAAATTATAACTTCAGCATGGAGTACATACCATCGAATAAATTTGGCTACACTGATGGGCTGTCCAGGTTAATTCCTAAAACCATTAGAAGACACGGTAATTGCCTCACTGAAGTCAGAAGAATAGCTGAAATTTACTGTGTGTAATGCAGTTCGTGAACTTCCGGTAACTCTAGAAAAAATAAAAAAGCCACCAGGGACAAGTATATCTTGAAAATAAAAGAAAAAATAGCCGACTGGGACCAGTACACAACAAATGTTTTTTGCTTTGCGATACAGTATTGTTATACAGAGAACGTGTGATGATTCCATACACACTGCAAAAGCAAATACTAAAGGATTTTCATACTGGTTATCCAGGCAGCACTAGGATGAAAAGCCTAATGCGAAGTTTTGTATATTGGCCGAATATGGACAGGGACATCGAGAATGCAGTGGCAAAATGTAAAGGCTGTGCTTTAGCTGCAAAGGCACCCCCAATAAAATTTAACCCCTTGCCAAAAACAGACCTACCATGGTCTAGGTTACATGTGAATTTTGCAGGTCCGCTGAATGGATACCATTACATTATAGTAGTGGATAGTTTCTCAAAATGGCCTGAGATACAAAGGATAAGAAACCCGACGACCCAAAGTACTAAAAGCTACCCGCTGGAATTGTTCGCTTGTGCTGCGGTCTTTTTTCCACTTCCAAATCTCCATACATTGGTGAATGTCGGTACTGTCCATTGTCGGAGCGTAGGCACCAATGACTGTAGCGTATCGTGATGCATTCAGATGTAGGCGAAGGGTCATTAAACACTCACTGACTCCTTTAGGAAGTTCATCAAGTTTTGGTACAAGTGTGCTACGTACAGAAAATCCCGCACCAGTTAATCTATCTTCCTAAGCACACTTTCCTTCCACCTCTAACTATCTGAATTTGACCATCAACAGCTAAACGAATTTTCGAGAGAGCAGCTATAGAATGGAGCAGATCCCACATGATTATCTCTATATATATATATATATATATATATATATATATATATATATATATATATATATATTGCTCTAGTTACTGAACTATTTAATTCATGCCACGATGAGTGATAAACACTTACAACAAAAAATTCTCAAATTGCCATATCAATAAAAAAAGCTCTCACTGAAATATTAAAAAATTCAACTACACGGTCCACAAGTTTGTATCTATTATCAGTAACATACTTCAAAAAATATTTCAAATTGCATTATATTTTTTGGTTTCAGATGCTAACTGAATTTTAACAAAAAGAAAATAGTTTCTATGCCTGATGATGACTGGATAACCTGTTGAATGTACTTGCATATTTAAGGAAGACATAATACAGTTTATAATTTTAAAAAACAAGGATCATAGCACACAGAGTTAGTGGGTTAATGCATTTTTAAGATTTGCCTAGCGAAGTCAATTCGCCATTTTATCTCATTAACTTTACTAATTTAATTTTGTATGAATGATTCATTGTAATATAAATTAAACTGCCCACAGAATTGATTATATATATATATATATATATATATATATATATATATATATATATATATATATATATATACAAAATATATATATATATATATATAAAATAAATTAAAATTATTACCTATAAGTATGGTGTTGCCATGTAGACGAGGTCACATTTGTCATTCCTGTACATTTGTGGCTAGCTTGTCTTCAACGTTTAACTACATTAATTAAATTAGTAATGAATTAACTGAGAAGTGTTCCGTTTAACAATGACGAAATATTTATATCGTGAACAGGCAGATATGATTTTTACAAACTACCGCCCGAATGGTAATGGACGCGAGATTGCACGGCTGTATCAGATTGCGTTTCAAGACCGAAGGCAGCCAAATCATCCACCTTTTGCTGTTGTCTATTGTTGCGTTGCTGAGACAGGATCCGAGGCAAAGTTTGAAAATATATTTTTGGATTGTATCTTGGATTGTACATTTAACAGCGTCTACCGTAAACTTTAAACTTATTAATTCAAAAATGAAGTATTTGTTTATATGAACTTTTGTCCTTGTTTAGTATGAGGAACCTGCTTCCAAATTTGTATAAGTATTTTTGTTACACTCTATATATACATACATATATATACATATATATGTATATATATATATATATATATATATATATATATATATATATATATATATATATATATATATATATATATATATATATATATATATATATATATATATATATATATATATATATATATATATATATATATATATATATATATATATACAGACATACATATATATGTTGATTGCGATGTCAGACGATTGCTACTCCTCCATTGATTTACCGTCCGTGGAACCGTTTATGACTCTTCAGTCCTGCCAGCGACTTACACATCTTGCAGCAGATTGGGCAAGCATAGCCATTGGCTTTGCTTGAGTCCACAGAAACGGTGTCGGCATCACTGTGAAATTTCATGTGACGCTTAAGACCACCAGCTGATCGGCAAACTCTTCAGTAGTGGGAGCATGAAAAGTTTCCATCCTAGGACTCAATGAGCGGCATGGGAGAGACAACAGGTGTTGTTGGAAAGCTTTTATGCGATTTCATGTAGTTAACCAGGCCTGCCTTTGACAGCAGAGTCCGGTCACACACCTCACTGACCCACACATCTTCACAATTGGTCGGCATTGGTTCCCGTTTTTTTTCATGCTCTCTTGAGTACTCCTCTGGCTTCTTCAAAAAAGTTCAGCACCTTCGAAAATCACAGCCCTCCACTGGCCACGATCAGATGTCAGGGATTCCCAATCATCATCAGGAACATCAAAATACGTTAAAATCTCCTCGACGCTATCACGAAACCGTTTTTGTCTTGTGTTTGTGTATTTTGCCAGAAAGAAGCTCACCATAAAACAGCTATTTTGGAAACACGCATCTTTGATACACAGACACTTTAGTAGCAAGAGTTAAATCACCATCCGACCAAACTCTATCTTAACAAAAATCCTAGATACCATGCTTATTCTGTTTGATTTCCGCATTAAATGTGTATACATATATACACATATACATACATACACGCAAACACATATATATGCAAACATACATACATATACATAGATATACATTCATACATATATACATATACATATATACACATACATATACACATACATACATATATATATATACATACATATATATATATATATATATATATATATATATATATATATATATATATATATATATATATATGTTGTGGAGTCATTTCTGCAATGGAGGCTTGTATTTGTATTAAATCGGTCTTAAATAGGTTCGACGTACAAAACGTTAGGAACTTGATATAATAGGTATTACGCAGAGTAATCTTGTTGTGGTCGCTGACTACTTTCGTATTCGACTAACTGTCGACTACTGTCGTCCGACATCGACTGACCCTCGTTTCTCTTACTACTCCTACTTATATTAGGTGGGAGAGTCTATTAACTATTAAATATATAATGAAATGGATTAATCCCGACAATTATTTAATATATTTTCTATTCATAAGTTTTTTTTTTATAAATTCAATTTATTTAAGTAATTGCTCTGTTTGTAACTAAATAGTAATAATTACATTTTCCGGTTTGAATGTTCGAGAAATTTCCGACAGAAAACGAGCTTGTTTTCCTAAACACATACAGTTGATCTCATTAGCAATGTGCAGATTACTGTTTATAAACACACAATCTTCGACGATTTTTCTCGCTCAATCGTATCTGCTAACGAAACGTATCTTAATGTAAATAATGACAACATATAATGAAATGGATTAACTTCAACAATTATTTATTATAAATTATTTAATGAATTTTCTGTTTACGTATTTTTATAGATACAGATATTCGATTCCTTTCGGAAAATGCATATTTTCTACGAAAATTTCTCGAACATTTTCTCCGGTAAATGTAATTAATACTGTTTAATTGTAAACAGGCATTTACTAAAATAGATTGTATCTATAAAAATAACGTATAAACATCATATATATATATATATATATATATATATATATATATATATATATATATATATAGGGATTTCTTTTATTTGACTGCCGGTATTAGTAATTTTAGTCATTAATCCTATCTGAAAACAATAAAAGCAGTCAAAAGGCCAGAAAATTATTTGTTTAGTTTATGACGTCATTGCTGTTTTAGTCACACCTAAACTATTTTCAACACTAAATTATCGTTTCCCGACATTCCAAAATCCTGCAATTCCATGGGTGCGGTTGTTGTTAAAGAATAATTATTTTGTTTTATATTCATATAATTAATTAACAATTGCAGAGGCAAACACTTCTCCGGATTGTTTATACTTCATTCTAATCCAAGGAATCATTTCAATCAATCAAATTTACAATTAGATTACTCTATGACATAATATCTACCCACCTTCCTATGTAAGTTATGCGTCATTCACAAAAAAAAAGCTTCACCCACTTTTTACAAATCAAAGGGGTAAAGGAGTATTAAGACTCAATACTGCCAGCTATGTCTCTTTTTCGTCTGCATCTCTTTTCCTTTTACTTTCACTCACTTTTCTTTTCATTTTTCACTAGCTTTCTTACTTACCCTCTTACCTATCTATTTTCTCTCTTTCTCCACTTCTTTATTTTCCCAATTCTTTTCACAGAACACACAGATTTTACAGCATGTAGGTGCTAGTGGTGTAAATGATAATAGCTCAGAGAGCCGGGTTCGAATTTCAGTCGGGTTGGTTATATTCATTTACCCGCAAATATCCTTGGGGAAGCTATGAATACATCTACCCCCCCCAAGTTATGGGTTAAATAATAGGATTTGTATCTGGAAAAAAATAATGATTATTGTCAAAAAATTGTTAATGCAATATTCAATCACAAAAAAGAAATTATTCTTACAATTCAAAATATGTTTCTTATATAGCGTACTCTATGAACACTAATGCGCATGCCCCAATCCTCATAAATACGTTGGACACTATTGTATGTGAGCGTAATATGCTAAGTAGTCCACCACTAGCAGTGGTTTACATACTTCACGCTGCTGGCAAGTATTGTATTTTGTTGATGCTATAAAGATTACCATTTCCATTTCCAACCTCCATTTTGGTTGTTCCTCATTCAGTAACTTTTCCTAGCTTACAACAATGTTTCGTCTTTACAGAAAGGGTCAATACGACGTAAAAAATCAATCAATCAATCAATTACTCTGATTCTAGGCAGAGGTCTAGGAAACGAGACTTTGATCTTAGGTAGAATGCACAGATACTGCAAGAATCTCTGACACTGCTAAGGCATAAATAAATAATCCTGCCATTATTATGAATACTCACTTAACAAATTATTATTATTATTATTCCTTTCATTTCTGGTGTGTACACATTTCGTTCCGGGTCCCGACCAGAGACCTAAGGTCAGAAATGGCATCATGATATTTTCCACTGAGAAGTTTTGAAAAAAAGCACACATATTTTACATAGATAAAGCCCTTCGTAAGGTGTGGGCTGTACTCGTGAGAACAATTTGTTGTATTTCTTTAAAGTATGGGCTACCAGGAATCCTTTCAATATATCTATTGGGATCTTTTCCAATCAATCCGAGGACTCCAACTACATCAGGGTTTGTTGATGTTCCCATGTGCCACATTTTTGAGATTTCGATTTCAAGGTCCTTGTATTTTCATAGATTTTTGAAGATCTTCAAAGATATATTGCAGTCTGCAGGGACTGCCATAGCAATAAGGAGTCTTTTTTGTGGTCTCTAATAACGATGTCTGGGCGATTAGTTTTGATTGTTCTGTCTGTGTGTATTGTGTACTCTTATAAAATTGTTACAGGTCCTGTGTCTGTAACCGGGTCTTGGTAGTGTTCATACAAATTATTATTATTATTATCATTATTATTATTATTATTATTATTATCTCATATTTAAATATTCACAAGATAGGTTATCGTCAGCGCTGAAGACTAAGTGAGAACAAGTCTTTTCCAATCTCCAGCATCCTTTCGATAATAAATGGTGATTTTTCTAAACACTGCTTAGATGTGTCACAAGGCCGAAAGTATGAGTCGCCCAGTGAAAATCGAACTCACTATTCAGTCGTAATTGTTCTACAGAGACAAGCTTGTTAACCATTACACCACGTCGAGCTGCCCTCTTCAGATATATAAATGAATGATTTTTCTATAAAACGCGTTGAAAATTAAGGAAGGGGTTGTTGGTGTTCAAGAAATGAAACTTGTATTGCTGAGAGAATAAATCGAAAAAATAAAGAAAGAAAAAAGGTTTAGATGACGTAGTTAGAAAAAATTAACTTCTTCAGTATTTTGAGGTTTCTATGAATCAGGTTGTGAGTTTTAACCCATTGTCCTCTCTGTTTCATCCACTCTCAGTAATCACTTGCATCTAAGTGGTTTTATTGCCTTGCTTAGGGTGAAATGCTCAAAAAAAAATCAATTTTTAAAACATATGGCTGACCATTGGATGCCCTGTCTTTCGTCGCTGAATTTGTTGATATTAGCAAGAATCTAAAATTAGTTTCAAGGACATTTGATATTTCTACTTTTCTTTCGACGACGATATTTGATAAAAATTCGCAGTAGAAAAGAGATTTATTTAATGACATATCCAAATTTACGGTTTCGCTAAATGATTGGCTAAATTTTACTATTCTTAATACAAAATATTCAATCATGGGGGATTTGAATTTGTTGGAGGTCGAATATCCTCATGTAACAATACGATTTCTCACCCATCATTCAGAGATAACTAGACAGATCCCTTTTCTTTTGAGTCAACTTAAGTACCCAAAGCTTTCAAGAAATTCGTACTGACCAGGCTCGACGTTGCTTAACTTCGATCGTACGAGAACTGGTGTTAAAACGCGATGTAGCCATAATCCCTTTATACCAACTGTATATCCAAGCTTACAGTACCTAGTATTCCCAAGCGGTCATCCATCTAGGTACTGACCTGGCTCGACGTTGCTTAACTTCGATGATCGTACGAGAACTGGTGTTAAAACGCGATGTGGCCATAATCCCTTTATACCAACTGTATATCCAAGCTTACAGTACCTAGTATTCCCAAGCGGTCACCCATCTAGGTACTGACCTGGCTCGACGTTGCTTAACTTCGATGATTGTACGAGAACTGGTGTTACAACGTGATGCCGCCGGAAGCCTTTTTATACCACTTGTATACAGCGCCTACTATTTCCAACCACTCACCCATCTAGGCACTGACCAGATTCAACGTTGCTTAACTTCGATGATCGTACAGAAACCAATGTTTCAACGTGATGTGGTCGTAAGCCCCTGTACAAAGATGGTTAGACGTCGGGTGTAAGATTATCTAAAATAAAAACATGCTAGATTTGAACAGCCGTGGATAATTCCACTGGATAGCGATTATCCACAATGCTATTGGCATCAACGGGCACTGGACCCAATGAAAGTATCATGTGTCACTATGTCAGTTAAAATGAACGTTTCTAACATAAACTGTTCGTTGTCAAGTCTGTTTGCGCAAGACTTTGATCATTACTCGCTCAGTTGTAGAACTTGTGATGTACACTGGTGACATTATTTTATGTTTATATAAGCGTCTGAATTGACTGTTCTGGTGAGAATAACTTAATTTAACTTTGTTGCTCATGACCGACATTTGGTATAGAACAAGAAACAATGTTTTAGAAAACTTGAATCACCCATGAGATAAAAGTAGATCGATAATCGACTGCCTCTCAGAATAGAAAAATACCGAACGTTACTCACAAAACAACAAAGAAACCACCCTCTCATAGAAACCTTTTTCTAAAATTATCAATAGTACGCGCACACACACATACAAGCAAATTGACAAGTCCGAATTGTATTTCGACAAGCCTATCTCGAGACGAAGATCACCGGCCCATCTGTCAAACTTATATTTAATTTAAAGTTTGCTATATTTATGGGGTAAAAGCAGTTAATATCGGAGATAGAGCGTGGAAAGATATAAGTAGTGTATAGAAATCAATACTGAATTGTAACTGAGAGGCTCACACCTTAAGTGATTATCAGACAATGGTTGAATGAGGAACAATTAGAACATGAAGTAATATTCAAAACTATGCCTTGTATAATCAAATAGTTTCAAAGTTATCAGAGCAAAACAAACGCTGTCTTTACAAACTTAGATTTCTATTGAAAATTAGGACAGCTTTCATAAAAAGAATGTAACTATCAAACTTCTTTTATCTCTCTATCACACACACTATATATATATATATATATATATATATATATATATATATATATTTGGTTGGATAGATGTGAGTTTGTGACCCTAGGTTTCACGCTATCGCTAAAGCGTGAAACCCAGGGTCACAAAACACATCTATCCAACCAAATATGTTAGCTCTATCTCTGATATTGAGCGCTTTCTAATAAGTACCGCGCATATAATATATAAATAATTATACATATATATATTTATTTATATTCATATACACTTTTCACACACACACACACATATATATATATATAAAGTGGACATTAAAGTCAAGCTGTTATTAGCAATCATAAAGAGCTATTTTCAGAACACATAACGAGGAAATAAGGCTTGGAAAATTTAACATACCCAAGACACATCAAAGGCAAGAGAAACAAAAGAAAAACAGTGATTAACCGAATTGACTAGTTTGAGCAAATGGATGGACAAACAAGTACCGCAAAACAACGACGAGTCGTAAAGGAAAATGTAAGAAAGCAACAAAGAACAGGAAGCTATGGAGAGCCATGATTGCACACGTTCTGATGGGACTTATGTGTATGTGAAAAGAGACTGACTGAATATAATTTAACTTAATTCCGAATTAGAATCTTGAATAAATTCGTCTAAAATGTTTCAGTCCTTCACTTATCTCTTTTTTATAACACAGATGGTTGAGGTGGCCAAGGAATTACGTGATAAGTAATTTACGGTTATATTTTAGTGTGCGAGGGCTGAGGAAAACTAAAGAGAGACTGTAGATTAAGCCTGAACAGGATTTGAAATAAATTGAAAACTACAAAAAGGTAATTAAAAATGTTTATCTTCCATAAATTTCAAAGTGAACCCATTATTCAATCCATAAATAAAAAAAATAAAAAAGCGAAACGGTTTTATGTTTCAGCAGTAACATGTGAAAAATATGCAGTCTGGTTAAAAAAGAGAAAAAAATCAATTGGATCATGAGTGTGTGTGTCATATTGAGATAAGCTTGAATATTTTAAGTGACTTAGGTATGCATGATTTCAATATACACGTCTCCCCTCCCTTATCTGTTGAAGGAAATATTCCCAAAGCTTTTTTTAAGCATTTGACCCCAAGCAGGGCAAGAGTGCCACTAGCACGCAAGGAGTTACAGAGGGTAGAGAACAAGAGTAAGAAAGGTGTATCTGGGGAGAGGATAAAGAGAAGGACAGGGAACGAGATCAAGGTATTAGAAGATGTCGATTGATATTACACTTGAATATTTGAAGATTATAGTTATCAGGGAAGCGAGGAAGAGAATTCCATAAACGGGAAGTACGAGAGAAGAAGCTGTTTGAGTAGAAGAGACGTTTCGACAGTGAAAGGGTGGGACCGAGATGCCAACCTAGTAGCACGTTTAAATTCATGCAGTCTGAGAACAAGAGAAAGCAACTCGTCGGAACAGATGCCATGAAAATATTTATAGAAGAGACAGAGGAAAGCCACGGCACGTCTGTGAGAAAGTGACAGTAGACAAGATGCCAGATCAGGACCTACAACATTGCATATCCGTCTGTAGATTTTGTCGAGGAACTCGAAACGTACAGCGGGAGCACCAGACCATATATGGCAGCAATATTCTATGTAAGGATGGATGGTTGATTTATAGATCTGAAGGATGGACTCAAACGAGAAAAAACTTTCTGGCACGACACAGAGAACCAACTTTCCATGCGGTAGATGAAGCTGTTAAATCTATGTATTTGTTTCACCTCACATCAGCGGACAGCGTGGGACCAAGCAGGAGCAACGAGGCGCTTTCGTGGTGTTGGGCATCAGCCATTCTGATGGGAGGCAGGGAGGGTTCTCTGTGGTGGGTAAATGAGAGCAGTTTCGTTCTGGAGGTATTGAAGTTTACAAGCCAATTCCTGCCTTGGTCCACCACAAATTGGAGGTCCTTTTCGAGACTGGCGACCAGGTTAGTTTTGTCAACGATACCAGATTTAATATTGAGGCAGGAGTAAATAGTAGTGTCGTCCACGTAGATGACTACTTGGGAACTGATGACATCGGGAAGGTTGTTAATGAAGATCAGGAACATCGCGGAAGAAAATCACGGAAATGAGTCCCAGTCTGCTCCTTGACAACAGAAAGACGTTCTGTTAGTGGGAGGTTCTTTACTGGAGGAAGAGTTGAAGGAGATGTTAACAGGCACGATGGCATGATCAGAGTTGCCAAGAGGACAGAGCTGCGTAGCGTGACGCGAATCAGGGATGAAGGTAAAACAGAGATCGATAAAGGAAGCTTTAACGTCAGGGTTACTAGGGAAACGCGTAGGAAAGTCAACCACTTGTGTGAGAGATTGAATGATTGAAAATTTAAGGGTTTGTAAGCCAAGGTCAGTTATGGGATGTTTAAGCCATTTGGTATGGTGGGCATTAAAGTCATTGAACACAAATATGTATGCAGACGAATGTAGAGAGCCTTGTCTATATTATCGGAAATGCAATCGAGTACACCACAGGATAGAGAGCGATAGAAAGAAGAGATAGCTTATAGAATGGAGGAAAAAGAGACGGAGTCATATACGGATGGTCTGGAGATTCAGGAGAGAGTTCCCTAGTCAGTGTCAGATGATTCTGTGTGTAAAATCCCAGGCTGTGCATGTTTTATGGAGTCCTTCCTAAGGAGAGGAAGGTAACAGGGAATCGAGAAGTCAGAAGAAGGGATTGACGAGTTAAGATTGATCTCGCGGAGAGCTAGTATATCAGGTGACTTCTCAGCGATGTACGATTCCACACTGCAGAAGTTGGTTCGTTCTTCCTAGCAAATGTCTGAAACTGCAGATAGTATTAAACCCTTTCGAAACCTACCTATGATAAAATGAAATTTATAAATTTGGAACAATAAGTTACTAACAATAAATAATAATAAAATAGAATAATTTTAACAATAATTTCATAAAATTATGTAACGAATAATTTATTTGTTCCTACCATAAAAAAAAACACGTCAGTCTGTGATTTTTTTCTTTACTTAGTCGAGAACTTTTATCTTTCCGCTTAAAGGAAACGCTTTACGGCTTACCTTTGGTAGAAATAAATGTCTAACTTCATTCTTCAAGCGCTTTGTAGCTATTATTAATTAAAAAAATTATGTTTAGGTGTAACCGCAGATAACTGAAGCATTGAACGTAAGATTGCGACTAGGGAGTAGTGTATTTTATATAAAAGAAATAAAATATATTTAGACTTTTCGAGTATTAGATATAATTGCAACAATTAGACTATGAACGCTGGTTTGAAATTATAAGCAAGCGTTGTCGGAGATGCAAGTCTGTAAAAGGAATTTTATGTTGATAAGCTTCATAAAGTTTCGATTCAAATATCTAAGTCATATAAAATTTAGTTTGTTAAATTATATTTTTCGTTCCAGAATTCACAAATTCAAACAATGTTATCTCTCAAATCAGCCTCATCTTTAAATATGATGTTTAAATAAAACCTGGAAAGGACGAGAGTCAGCTCATTCAATTTTTACGTTGGCTTTTTCTTTGAGAGATCCACATAAGACGCGATGTACACACACGAACACTTGTGCATATTTACGCATGTAATACTTTTTACAGAGTTCATAGATACTGAAATGATTCAGTATTTACCTATCCAGCAGTGTGGTAAAATGTGTTTCAGTGGGTTCCTCATACGTGTAGCCAGTATTGGCCTATCATGCAGTCGTCAGAGTAGTCTACTCATTTTCTCTTTGGGGCAATGGAGCCATGTCATGGCCTTTCAGGACGTAAACGTTCATGGCTCTCCACAGCTTCCTTTTCTTTGTTATCTGTTAATTTATATGACAGTGGAGTGGTTTCCTGTTGTTTTCTCCGTGGTTTTAAATTAAGAGATGTTGTTCTATACTCAGGAGAACAAGAGATGGATTTAGGTCTTGGTGCGACATGGCCAGAATTTGAACTCGGCTCGACGGTTCCATTTTTCACGATAATAGCAACTGCGTTACTCAGACATCCCTATGCTAGCAGATTATAAATGCTTTTTTTCCGTTACCTTGTTTTCTCCCATACATATTAAAATTAAATAGTTAAAGAAAATACAATATTTAAAAAAACCATTAAACCCCTAAAAAAATTGATTTATTTTATAAATTAATAATATCTTTACTTTTGTTGCACAATGTTGGACCTTTCATATATTTACATGCGCAATTTGTCGAGCTTAAAATCGTCTACGTTATATTAGCAGGGCAAGATCGTTTGAAATAAATCCAAGGCTTGTTCGAACTATTAAATTTATTCTTTCTGTTACTTTTATTGTCACCACAGTTTCAGCTGATGAATTCTTTGGCCTTCTTTATCTATGCAATCCATATGAAAAGGGAAGGTCACATTTTTCCTATTAGGAGAATACCGACACCAGAGTAGTCTGTCCCTCCCTCTTTGGTGCAATGGAGCGGGATTCTACCACAAGATTGGAATCTCTGGAACTAGGTTTCCTTAATTGCTTTACCGCGAACTGTCGAAAAACGACACCGATATCCACAGAAAAATGAAACAGATACTACACTATAATTGTAAGCAGAAGGCTTTGATCCTATAGAATGTTGATCAATATGTTAATAATCTTGTCAATTTTTATGGGTATTTTTAATTACTTAATATAAACGCTGTCAGGGTGTAAGTGATTATGTCTCTCCACAGGTTCCTATTCTTTATTATATGCGAATTGCCATGATTTCTTGGGAAATGCGGTGAAGTAGTTTCCCGTTGTCTTGACAGTCATCTTAGGCTAGAGATCGCAGTCTACCCTACTATTTAATCCTTAGATTGGTATAGAAGATATATAGATTTATACCTTTCTCAAGGGCATTTGTGCGAAAGTGAACAGGTAGGAAATTGAACTTTAATGTATTTTATAAATTAAAAATACTTTTAATTTTGTTGCACAACGCCGTACCCTTCGTATATACGCATGAATAATGTTTCAATCACATTAGCAGGGCAAGATCGTTTGGAATAATTCCAAGGCTTGTTGCTCGAAATATTAAACTTAGTCTTTTTATTACCTTTATTGTTACCACAATGTTTCGGCCTATGCATTCTTTGGCCTTCTTCGTCTGTACAATCCATATAGAAAGGAGAAATATAATTTCCTCCACTAGTGGAAAAATAAGAAACAGATAGAGGGCAGGGAGGATTCTTTTTTCATAGGGATTGAACCATTGCGGCAATAAAAAGTAATAAAAATCGGGTTCACTAGTACGACTAACTTTTTGAATGATTATGATTCATCTCCAAATTACAAAAGGTACGTTTACATAATTTGGTATCTAAGCTATACTTTATCTTTATTCAAGAGATTGTTGCCCACGTACTGGTGCCTTTTTTTTGTATATTTTTGTTTTTTTTGTTTTTTTGTTTTGTTTTTTTTTGCTAAAAATCGGCAAGTGAAAGGTGTGCCCACACCAGTGGATTGCGAAGAAGAAAAGGTTGTTGAGGGAAAGAATTGTATTTCGTCGACGCTCCTTTAAGATAACCACCTACACAAAATCGTTTTTGCTCACTGACATTGAAGGAAATCGTCACACACTTCTGCTCAGAAATTAGCTATAATGATTAAATCAGAGAAAATTTGTAATATTTGATATAAGGAATAGAAATGAGACTCCTGTATGAAAAGAAGAAAAAACGAAAAAAAAAAAAAAAAAAGGAACGAACGAAAAAAGTAGAAACAATAAAGAAGAAACATGAAAGAGGAAGAAGAAGAAGAAACGAAAAAAGAAAAAAAATAAAAAGAGGAAGAAGAAACGAAAAAAAAGTGGAAGAAGAAGAAACGGAAAAATGGCAGAGGGAATCCTGTAATAGACTATGATATTTTTAATTGTTAATTGGTTTCCACTGCTCAGAGGCTATCATTCTGTTAGATCCACCCACCCCACAACTCACCTAAAAAAATACAAAGAAAGGTATTGAAATTGTATTCTATTTAGCCAACCATTGAATCTGAACACAATTGACAACATTTGGAATTTTAAACAATCAAAACTAACAGAGTGATGACGTGCCGCTATCTCATTCAGTTGTTATGTTAACGTAACGCGTAGCTGTGTGATTTAGAATGTTTGCTTACTGACCATGAGATGCAGGTTCAAATATTAACATAGTCGATTTGTCAGGAGTGCAACGTCTTGATTATATCAACCTTGGGAAGGGTCCCCAGCGCGCAGCACCTTTGGAAATTGTCTGAAAACTATACCACAGATTGACACGAGTGAAGTTGGGTAGATGGAGCTGTTTGTCACTGGTTGTACTGGCATGAAATTTCAAAGAGTTTAAACGTGCTGATCTTGTTCAAATTGTTGATCACGCCAGATAACACGCTCTCTCCCAGAAACTGTAACTAAGGTCAGCTCAGCATAGTTGCAGTATAAACCACAGGTGGGCTCTGTGGGTGTTGAACAAACACAAATGCGCTTCAGCAGGCGTCTGCAACAGGGAATATCTAGCCGCTCTAGTAGACATACATACTTAGAAACGAACGACTAGAGGTGTACTATTATCTGCACGAAAAGCGAAATCGACAAACTAGTACTTATCTAAGCAAAGCAAATTTCTGTTTTCTTGCCTGCTTCGAAAAGAATTGGCCACAGATTTGAAAATGCGGAAATAGTAGAAGATTTCAGGATGCCCAAATTTGCCTCTACTCAAGACACTTATGGACATGAAGAAGTCCTGGAGGAGAAACGAAAAAACAGATTGGCTGCCTAATGATCAATATAAGATTCATGAATGCAGTTTTACACCGTAAGATATGTCCGAGCGCTGACTGCGGTAGCGACTACCTTCCAGTGATATGTAATCTCAGAATAAAACTATAGAAATTAAAGAAAGTCAAAACAGCACCAAAGAGATGTATACTGAAAGCGTTAAATGCAAATACAATGAACTAAATGAGAAATTCAAAGTGGAACACATTAAGAGAAGCTTTAGTGATATCAAGTAAGTGTTTTATCAGAGGACGGATAATATAACACCGAAATCCTAAGGCGCATTATAATGGAGAAAGACGCATTCCAAAAGCTAGAACAAGTATAAAGAAGCAAGAAAATTTCGTTAAAAACAAAGTAAAGACTGCTGAACTGTTATATAATAATGGTCCTCCTGTATTGCAGTGAATGTTGGATGATCTTACAAATGAAGAACAGATTCATTGCAACAGAAATGGTGTTCTACAGAAGGATGTCGAAAATACGATAGACTGAACATGTGAATAACGTCGAAGTTTTAGGGAAAATGGAAACAAAAAGGATGCTTCTACTTCGTATCAGAAAGAGACCGTTGAACATTTGAGCATCATGAAGAAAGAGGACTTGGAGAATTTGACACTTACAGGACATCTTGAAAGCAAGAGAACAGAGAGAAATAACGGATGACTTACGAACAAGCTTGTGTAAATGAATGGCAGAGTTAAGAGTTGGATGGATAGTAAAATGACAAACCTTCCCACGGGTTAAAAAAATAGAAAGTTGTGGAGAACCATGATCTCAACGTCCTGAAGGAACACAGCACCTAGAAGATGGCAGATGCATAAACATAAACAAGGTCTAAGAGACCAGAAAGAAATTCTTATTAATCGTGCAACAGAATTGGTAACTGTCACAGATGGTCACGTGTCTATTTGAAAACAGTCAGAGAAGTATTTTCCGATTTTTTCTATTAATTTACCCCAAATAATTTAAAGTTACTTATCGCAAACATTAATTCACCTCAAGAAATAATAAGCTTGTTTTTTATTATGTTTTTGGTACTCTTTTGAAATTATAAATCTCAAAATTAAAATTTGTTTAGCTTGCCTCGCAACAACTCCAACGCTCAAAATAAAAAATTACAAAAACTCAGGGAGTTATTCACATTTCATAAGTATGGATGATATTTGAACTACTTACAAGGAATTTTTTAGTATTTTGTACACTATTTACATTATTCAGACTGTTGTCCTCATCTTTGTTGCCATATTTATTACAACGTTTCGGCCCTTCAGTATCTGTCTATATTTCTGAGATGAGGTATTATGTACACTATTTACATTATTCGGACTATTGTCCTCATCTTTGTTGCCATATTTATCACAGTGTTTCGGCCGTTGTACGGTCCGGCCTTCTTCAGGTGGTTGGAATGTTGAACTGAACCCTTTATTTCGCTCGCTGGGGTAGACTTTTCTAGTTCCACGTGCCATGTCTAATGGATGTCAGTTATCAGTTATCTCCTGTTAATTCCCCTCTCCAAGTTCTCCACTGCCTTAACCGGGTATTGAACTCACACCCTTTGGTCCTGTCACTGGATCTAATCAACATCTTTATCCACTGTGCCATGTGTCCTTGAGGACAACTGAAAAAAAAAATTTGGACTTGTTTATAGGGGTGAGTGCGAAAGCAGACACCACATTTAGAAATAGCGCACCTAAGTCGTCCACATTTGGGGTGATCGCAAAGGTTAACGCAGCCGGAGTGCAATGGAAGGTCCGCTCCCTGGGAGAAATTGGCGTGAATTTTAGTAAATACTAGCAGCATGGCCCGGCGTTGCACGTGCTTGATTCAAAAATCGTACGACTCATACAGCAATCGCTATCACTTGACTTAAAATATTTTTGCCCTTCCTTTCCTTTAATGGAGTGCCCTTTTCCGTGCTGATGTCGCTACATGCTTTACTTCTTGCCTATCTCACACTGGGAATTTTTTCTAACCTCTATACTAAACATTAAATCTGTTACGAAAAAAGAACTAAACAAAACGATCAGCTTTAAAAAGGGACACGTAACTGGAAAAACCGAATGAAAAAAGAATGTTAACAACAAATACTTTTTCACACCCAACCCAGTTCTGCGGAATCAGAATCAACCTTGCGTTTATGCAAGCGAATGAGCCAATTGGAGTAAAGTGCCATACAGATTTAAATTTTTCCTACCTATGACGAATGCAGCTCTCGATTTTTTTTTTGCATGCTAGTTAACATTCGTGTCAGTCAACTGTTGACTCTCACGCTGGCCAATAGAATCTTCCTGTCTATTCGTGGCAGCCAGCTATAGGCTCTCACTCTGGCCAGTAGAAAATGGCCGCAAACTACATGAAAACTGCCGTAGAAGCATGAAAAAATCGATTATTTCCACTATCGATGGGAGTTGGGAAATGCAAAGTCGGTCTTGGCCTTTCCACTAACTTGGAGCATGTGCATGTAAATTTTGGTGCAAATCCGTCGAAAATAGCGGCCGTGCATTCGTTACACACACACACGCACACACACATCCTGTCTTTTATAGATAGAGATAAATTATTTTTATTTTGGAGTGAATTAACAAAAAAGATCCGTATTTTCAATTAAAGTATGAAAATAAAATCCAAGATGGAAGTATTTTGGTCTCAGGCAATTTTTCAGCCAA
>CAHIKZ030000458.1:4495000-4520000 GCA_903632075.3 Acanthosepion pharaonis
CAATAAAAATTGCATCTAATTTGTTATTGTGTTGCAATTTGTAGAGTTCCAAGAAAGACGTGTCCTTGGAAGCATTCAGAATGCAATTAAATATGTATTGCAAATGGCTTGAATATCCTAATTAAAAATTTGTTTTTAACAGCTTACAAGAAAATATTCTTATAAAACGTAAATTATTTGTTTTATTCATAACATATTTATTGAAACATTCTTCGAATTATATTGATGCATAAAATATTCGCCATGATGACCTAAATGCTTAAAAATGACCATTCAAACTAATGATATAAGTTTTCTTCTAATAAATGCAGATATGTTTTATGAAGACAAAAAAGGGGGGGGGCAAGAGGATGAGCTAAATTTTGTCTGTTCTTTTTTATTTTTATCTTCAGGCTAAAAAGTTTTTAGATGAAGTCTTGTTCATTATTATTTACAAACTTCTGCCTATGATCAATATAGAATCTGTGCACTCTTGTGTTTCCAAATTATATTGGCCATGCTGATTGTGTAATGGATACAGCACTTGGCTCTTTACCTCGAGGTCAGATGTTCAAATCAGGGTAGGGTTTATTTGTTAATTTTATTGACCCTCTTTTTTATCATAACAGAAATTATGGATAGAGAAACAAATAAACTGGGGGGTAAAGTCACATTATTATTACCTTTTCTAAGTATTGTATAGTATATACTTTCCGAACGTACCTTGAAATAAGGTTTTTTTTTTTAGTTTTTAACTGTATAAAGTCGGATAGGCAACCCTCTGAGTCTGTCTATATTTCTGAGACAAATATGGCGACAAAGATGAGGACAATAGTCCGACTAATGTAAATACTGTAAGCAACCCTCTGTATAAATCGAGGTTTGAAATATACAGAATATTCTCTGTCCAAACGTCTGTAACTGCTAAGCAATTTTGCTCTTTAGTTTAATTCAAGTTTAATTAAACCTTATCAATTTCAATTCTGTTGAAAACTAAAATTGACATTATATAGCTGGCCACTCTTATTCGAATATACCTGTCTACTAGGGGGCTATTGCAGACGCTTGCTCAAGCGCATTTGTGTTTATTCAACACCCACAAAACACCCACCTGTGGTTCATACTGCAATTATGCTGAGCAGACCTTAGTTACAGTTTCTTGGAAAGAGCGTATTATCTAGCGTGATCAACAATTTGAACAAGGCCAGCACATTCAAGCCCTCGGCCACGATGACTTGTGACTTCGTGCTAACACAGCTATCGACGGCACCCAAGGGTCCCGTCTACCCAACTTTACTCAGAAGGTTTGAGTCAACCTGTGGTACTCTGATATGCCACACGCTGGGAGTTTCCTTCCTGACAAATCGACCATGGTGAGATTCGAACCCGGGTCTCATTGTCAGAATGCGAACGTGCCCATTAACATTAAAGAATTTTACTTGATTCGATATTTAAATTTAATTGTAATTGATTTTTTTCAAAATTGTAGTTACTTATTTGAATTTATTTATTATTTAATCAAATTTATAATTGATTTGTTTAAACATCTGGCCGATTCCTATTTAAATTTATTCGAATTTAATTTACTAATGGGTGCCATATTGCTTTGTCCTGTTTCAGGATGATGGTTGACAGTATAATAAGTTTGCCCTTGCGTCCTAAAAAAATATGTTTCTCTGCCAGGTGTGACATTTATTTTTGCACCAAAGGACACAAATGAAGATGCATTGTTGTAGTTGCAAATATTGTCCCTGAATTTAACTAAATTATAGAATTTAAAAAATAATTTATGTGTACATTCATGTTCACAACTAATTTAAATTTCATTATCAATTCCCGCAGAACATTTATCTGTATCGTATAAAATACTAGCAGTAGAGCCCGGCGTTGCCCGGGGATGTAACAGTAAGAGATAGTTCAAGTATCGACCATCATAAAGACTGAGAAATAAAATTGACAAAGATTATTGTTTAAGGTTGACGGACACGCATGTCTTAATTAGTTTTTTTTTTTTTTTTTTTTTTACGAATTGGTCAAACTCAAACAAAAACATTGTTTTCAATCGTTATGAGTCTACCGATTGAATAGAATTTTATTATAAACAATTGTCTTGTAAATGGAATTTTTGAAGTATTCTGAATGTAAAAATAAAGAAAAAAGTGTGCAAGACAATAAGAAACACTGCCTACCAAAAAAAAGTGAAGTTTTGTTGAAATCGGTTGAAAAATGTAGGAAATCCGATCCCATATATAAACGAACACACACACACACACATACACACACACAAACAACCTGGGTTTTATAAGTATAACTTGATATGAATTGTCCCCCTTTCATTCTTGTGATGCCTTTTAATTGTGTTTTCAAATTGATTTCGTGCAAAAACAATTGTGTTTTTCCAATTTTTGGCGCTGTCAGAACCACCGCAAGGTAATTTTACGTAGTCCTGTGAAGTTTTGTTGAAATCGGTTGAAAAATGTAGGAAATCCGATCCAATATATAAACGTACAGACACACACACACACACACACACACACACACACACACACACACACACACACAACCTGGGTTTTATAATAAATATGATGTTTATTTTCATTGAAAATTCCCGCAGAACATTTAACTGTATCGTATAAAATATGTGTATTTTCATTCGAAATTGGATATTTAGAAGTGTAAACTGCAGTTGTAAATAATTTTGGATTAGTAAATCTGTCTTTCAGGCCCCTCCCCTTTACCACCTGTTGTTTAAGAAGTTCAAGAACTCCACGTCAAGTATTTTCATTTGAGTAATTAAAAGAAACATGAAGAAGTAATTTATTTCTGACGTCAGTCTTGACGGCGAGTAAACAGTACTTTTAATTATATTCATAATTTAATCTAAGAATCAGTGTTATAAAAACTCCATGGAATTTCCACGGGTATTGCTCGTAAATATATATTATTATTTGAAACGTTGTTTTTAATGGACACACGTATTTGAACAGACGCTTCGTTTTTATTACGTCTACCGGCCTGTACACTCGAGAAAACTTAATAAAGAATATGTGACCTCTAGCAGGATACAAAACTGCTTTCCCCTTTGTCGATAGTAGACGAAATAAACTGTTTAACTTTTAATACTCTGCATTATTAATATTACTTTACTTTCCACTGCATTCTTTTTTAAGGCTTCTCAACTTCAATAACCTTATTGTTAATTTCACTCAAAGTTGTTTTTTGTTGCCATAACAGGATATGACTACACAACTATGAAATTCAAACAAACTACTTTTCAGGGATCAGAGTCATCTTCAATGGCAGAATAAAATTTTTGTACAGCAGATGAAGTCACATACAAAGGTTAAAAAACGGAGCGTTTGCTTAAATACGGGTACGAATAAAAATAACGAAGGTTTGTCAGAATTCTTCTTCCTTTTTTCTTTTCTTTTTTTTTTTTTTTTTTTTTTGTCTTTTCTGAAAAGAAAACGAAAGGAATCTGCCAAACCTAAACATAAATTGCACACATAATATATTATGAAATAAAAAGACGGTCCACACCCACATAAAAAAACATGGAAACAGACGTGCGTGTGCGTAGTTTCAAGGAACGCGTGTGGATTAATTAAGCAGATTTCTGTTTATGTAACGAATCTTCGCACAGTTCTTGAATCAAAATGTCTTATTTATTTTGTAAGAAAGAAAGAAAGAGAGAGAGAAATCAAGCAGATGAAACAAACCCTTCACTGATATGTTTGAGTCGTAACCTCCATGTCTGTAAATGTTCCTTTTATCTAAGCTTATCTGTTTGGGCAATAGCAGGCGCAATTTGATGATCGCTACGTACATTATATATATATGAGCAGTGATCCAAATCTGCAGAGAACATGCTATTTTACATCGATGATAACTTGCCAGTTGGCAATTGCCATCACTGAAGCTTGCTGAATCTGCTCGTCAGTGCTGGAGGTTGACAGGCATCCTGCTCCTTATTCGTGTGTCAAGCTTGTCCGGCCATTTTTAAAGTTCTCGGTCCATTCATACACACTTCTACACGGTAGTGCACTATTGAGCCGCTGAAGAATTTTAGCCCCTGAAGCACCTTCTGGCCGGAGAAATCGGATCACTGCTTTTTGTACCTTCTTCGTGCACACTGCTAGTGAAGAGGACAAGTTTACATTGTAACAGCAGCAAGAAAACTGACTTCGATCATTCTCAGACATCGATCACATGGCCACAATAGAAACAACTACGAGTACGCATGAACTGAAGGGAATGTAACAAATCTAAAGATATGTTAAGGCAAAAGTGCGGATAATTTTTGATTTACCTCGTATGTGTATATATATATATATATATATAGTGGTCGGCTACACTCGTTTTTCGAGCACAATGCTCTGCTAGGGCGGCTAGCCAATCCCTGTCGCAGACATCTGTTTAGACACATTGTGTTTAACACCCACAGCGTCCACCTGTGATACTGCAACTATACTGAGCGAACTTTAGTTACAGTTTCTGGGAGAGAGCGCATTATCTTGTATGATCAGCAATTTGAACAATGCCAGTGCGCTCAAAGCATCGGTCACGATGACTTGTGACTTTGTGCTAGTACAACCATCGACGGATTTCGAACAGTTCTGTCTGTTTAATTTTACTCAAAAGTTTTCAGGCACTTTCCATATGTGCCGCACGTTGAAATCGCCCCTTCCCCCCCCCCAGACTGATAACATCGAGAAATCATTTTCTTGACAAATCTGACATCGTGAGATTCGAACCCGGCTTTCATGTTCGGAAAGTGAACGTTCCATTTACTCGCCGTATTTGTGCGTATATGCAGATACATATATTTGCACACATATTTATATATATATGTAAAATATAAACACACAAACACACAGACACACACACACACATATATATATATATATATATATATATATATATATATATATATTCTTCTAATGATGTAATGCATTTTTATTCATTAATCCGACTCATATTTGAGTAGACCCTCCGTTTATTTATCAAACATGTAAGAAATAAACAAAGCACCTACTCAAATATTTGTATTCACTAAAAATAACATTTGAAGTGATAATACACACACACACACACATATAGTTTTAAGATGTGCTATATTTATGGGATAAAGTGCTCAATATCAGAGATAGAGTGTATATAAATATAAAAGTGAACATTGAAGTCAACACCTGGCCTGACGATTGCGTCTAGCATGAAACAGCCTGTCGCCTTTGAGTGTTGACTTCAATGTTCACATATATATATATACATCACTACAAAAATAGCCATTTTGTTTCAACACTTCTGGTGTCTTATCAAGTGATGATGTTAATTGCGAAATAAATATTTTTTTTTGTTTTTGAAAATCCAAAACCAAATAAAACCCCGTCAATACGTAAACTATGATGACCAATCAAAATACAAGTATATGAAAATTCAAAAAAACATGACGGTATATTCTAAATACAAACCGTTCGTTGATTAAAGTTAATGCTAGAACCAAAAATCAATATGAATTAATTAACTTTTAATTTACGATAAAATTAAAAATTAAAAATCAAAAATTTCAAATTAAATCGAGCATTAGTTTTAAAATATTATAAAACTATTCAAAAATGGAACAGAGGAAAAGAAAAATATAAATATATATAAATGTATTATCCTTATTCTTATTTAAAGGCCAATATATCCGCTAAAATCAACTCTGATGTGAAAAGTATACATGAACACTACAGATCTCAAGCAACAGGACATCGGCTGATGACACGACAAACACATCCGCATCCTAAAACACAGGCACGTGAATATTACTAAATATATATGCATGCAAATATAAAAATGACACAGGAAATAGAAGGAGAAAATGAGGAAAAGGAAAAAGAAGAAAGAAAAACAAAAAGGGTAAAAGGAAAAAAGGGAAAAAAAAGAGAAAATTCAGAATTTAAAGATAAAAAGGAAAAGAACAAACAGATAAAAATGTAAAAAGAAAATTACAACGGAAACAAGTTGTACAAGTAAAAACAAAATACAAGCAGTCATACATCGATACTCATATACAAATAAGCAAACTCACCAAGATTTAAGCACACACATAAATGTAAAACAACACGAAATAATCATCAAAAATTACATACAAGAACAAACATACAGATAAAAAGGGGGGGCTTAATCAAATAAATGTAAAAAATAAAATAACGTATGTAAGATGCATAAGTAATTGAAAGACAGATATATAAACAAACTAAATAAAGAAAGGATGCGTTTAAAAATACTAAGTATAATAATATAAATACTAAAGATATACTTACGTATATATATATATATATATATATATATATATATATATATATATAAGTATATCTTTAGTATTTATATTATTATACTATATATATATCATCACTTGATAAGACACCGGGAGTATTGAAACAAAATGGGTATTTTTGTAGTGATATTATAACATGTTTATGTTATAAATTTTCTAAATAAATAATTATATATATATATATATATATATATATATATATATATATATATAAGTACAGGGATGGTACAGATTGAGTAAAATTCCGATAATCAAAAACACTATTCTTAAAAGAGTGCTCAATACAGCGTAGAGCAAATAATATTTATTCAAAAATTATAACATAAGCATGTTATAACATCACTACAAAACTAGCCATTTTGTTTCAACATTTATGCTTATATTATAATTTTTGTATAAAATATATATATATATATATATATATATATGTGTGAAAATATATAGAAAATAGGAAGGAACTGGTTAGGTAAATAATCCAAAGTCCCTTAGTATTTTAGTTATTATTTTTAAAAAATAGTGCTCGATACAAAAGTAGAGCATAAATATAATTATTTATTTAAAATATGATTCCAAATCGCTACATAAGAGGTCTCATGTTTCAAAACAAGAGCCGTTCCATCTTCAAGCGAATAATCCTTTAAATTGAAGATGAGTTGAAAGTCCATTTTACGTTTCAACTTCAATTTAATTTAAAGGATTATATTGAAGTTTTCGGCCTTGTTTTGAAACATGAGACCTCTTATGTAGCGATTTGGAATCATATTTTAAATAAATAATTATATATATATATATATATATATATATATATAAAATCATATTCCCAAACATGCAAAATACAACTATTAACAGAAGACAATTTTTAGTAGATAATACCAAAATACTATACAGTAGATAAAACTCAAAAATACTCTTTATACAAAGAAGCAACCTCCATTGAATAAATTGTGAAATAAATTGAATAACGTGAGGGGTATTGAAATGCGTATAAAATATTTGATAATATATTCGTCTTCTGGTGTTATCAAGCTTTGGAAGCCGTTCTACATGTGAAGTCACTTATACGATACATAAAATACAGCGTTTCAAAAACCGTTAATCTAATTCTTGATAATGACCGAGTCGATCAAAAGTACTTGAACAAAAAAAATTAAAAAAAAGATAAACTTTGAACAGTTTATCTACAGCTTTATCGTTTTACGGCACGGAAAGTGGAACCGAAAAGATTCAAGATCTAGCTTAGCCTTTTCGCACTAATGCTCTTAGAAAAGGCAAGAATCCATCTCTTCTTCCCTCCCTTCAGTTATAGATTAAATAATAGATTGGGCTACCTAGGCTTGGTTAGAAGTTAATTTAGGAGAAGGAAAACTATGAATTCAAAACCGCGGAGAAAGCAACTGGAAACTACTCCACTATATTTTCCATAGAAGTCATAGTAATTCTTTATTAAGAAAAATAATCTAAGATCTCCTATAGTATTGATAAGGTTGTCAACCATTACTTTTTTTTACTAGTATTTCTTTCATCTTAATTTTTAGTTGCTATTCTCCTATCGGCGTAGAATGGTTGTAATGAAAAGAAACTAAAACGAAGAGGCAACGAAATTAGGCCAAAAACATAAACTGCTAAAGGAATGTTCCTGTTACAGGCAAACAGGATACCAAACATAGAACCTTAGATAAAAGGAACATTTACAGACATGGAGGTTACTACTCAAACATATCAGTGAAAAATTAGTTTCATCTGCTTGATTTCTCTCTTTCTTTCTTTCTTACAAAATAAATAAGACATTTTGATTTAACAACTGTGCTGCAAAGATTCGTTACATAAACAGAAATCTGCTTAATTAATCCACACGCGTTCTACTAAACGGCACACACGTACGTACATGTTTTTTTTTTTATATGTAGATGTGGGTTATCTTTTTATTTAATAATATATTAAGTGTGCAATCTATGTTTAGGTTTATATACAACACATACACATGGATCCAGTCAAATGGGCGTGGCAAATTTCTTTAATTTTTTTCTTTGCTTATAACTTGGATTGATTTGTCTGTTTAATAGCATATCAACATCCTTTTGGGTAATTTAATACCGAAATTTTCTTTTCTTTGGAGCTTAGAAATAATAAAAAATATGATGTTATTCTGCTTTCACAATTGAATACATGGTAGATGATACTCAGCTTTTGTGTACATACATGTTTGTGTGGACGTAATTACTAGAGGTGATAATATGTGTATTTTATGTTGCAGTTTTGTTGGAGTTGTTTGATATAGGAAAGTGTAGAATATTATACGACTTAATGTCATAAAATAGTTCTTTCATATTAGTTGTTTGGTAGTCTTTTAAACGGATTCGGGTTACGTCGCTACAATTTGTTAGTATATGTAATTTTGTTGGTAAATATGTATTGTTGGTAATAAAAATGTCTTGCTGGCATTTTTACTATAAAAATATAATTTTATACTTTCATAATGTTTTGTTAGTGGGGATTCACTATTTATCCATAACTGCTACCCTAGCAGATGCTACCACCCCGGGACTGTGTGGACCTGAGAACAACAGCAATCAAGAGGTAGTTCCATGCTCATCAAAACCTCCATTTTCCCGATCAGAAACCTTACTGTCGGATGTAGTTTATCGTCATACCCAGGACACTATAGCTTGGGCATTACTGCACCAAATGATATTATAAATGCACATAGTGGACTTAAGACATATTGATTGTGATTTAATATGATTTTTAATTTAGAAACTTTCGCTTTTCAATACTGGGAATAATCGTATCACTGACTTTCAGCAAAAAGATATCAGCAGATAGATAATTCCAGTTTTCTTGGAAAACGTTCTGTTTCTTTAAAACTCTAAATGTTCTTGTGTTCAGATTCGATGGTTGGCGAAGTGGAACACCATTTGAAAACCTTTCTTTGTCAGTCATTTTTTTCTTTTTTTAAAGACGCGTTGGGGGTAATTTTAACAGAATGATAGTCTCCGGATAGTGTCAAGGAATTCTAACAGAATGATAGTCTCCGGATAGTAGAAAGGAATCCACAATGCAAAATATTCAGTATTTAATGCTTATTCGTCGGCTAAAAACTTGCCGCATACCAAAAAAACTCCCATCTCTGATTTTTTTTTCATAACTGTAATGAAAATAATTTTGTGTCTGTTTTCTTACCCTAGACACACTACTGCTACATACTACGCCCTTACTAACTTAATTAGTTATGAGACCTGACGAATAATTGATTAATTGGTTTCTTACGGTTTATCAACCCTTTGCAGGTTATTGAAAGCCAAAAAATGTTTTTAGAAGTTTTTGGTGTTAATAATAGTTTAGTGATTACAAATTAACCCATAGCTGCGAGGAGAAGTTGTGGATTCATACCTTTCTCAAGTGTATTTGTGCGTAAGAGAATATAACGACCCACCCAACGGGAATTGGAACTCGGCTCTCCAGTTAACACTACCGAGGCATTATTCATTACACCACTCGCACAGCTCCTTGTATTCCCAAGCGGTCACCCATCTAGGTACTGACCGGACTCGATGTTGCTTAACTGGTGTTTCAACGTAATGTGGCCGTAAGCCGATGGAGAATAAGTAAATAAGTAATTGCTATTAGTAGTAGTACATAAGTAAAGTAAACATTTACTAAGTAATTAGTACAGTGTAACCCGGATATAAGAGAGTTGTCGGGACCGGAGAAGAAGTCTCTTATATCCGGGTTTGGTCTATTTTATATACATTAACACAGGCTCTAATTTGGGACCAGAGAAAATCTATCTTATATCCGGGTTTCTCTTATATCCGGGTTACACTGTATTTGTAAATTACGAAAAAATTACTAAGCTTTGCTTAGTATGGTACAACGTCGCTGCAGAGACACAGAATTCACTATGGTAGAAAGGAACTGCGAAATGAATTTGTTAATTCCCCATGACAAAGAACTAGTCTTTATCGATATTCACAAAACTTTGCATACCGCTGCACAGTGATAGATATGAGGGACACGCAGTGAGGACTGAAAGCACCCAAGCATGAATGGGTTGTGAAACTAGCTTATTAATCATTACTCCACGGCTGGGTACCCAAATAGCAAACAGTTATCTACACAGATTTTTTAACATTCTTTTCGGTATCCTATCATTACTCATCTCCTCCTCCTACTTCCCTTTTCTCTCTCTTCTACTTCGGCCCAAACTCTTCCCTTAGCCCTCTCCTCCCAATCCTGATCATTTCACTCTCTTCTACTTTGGTCAAATCTCTTCCTCCCACCTCTTCTTCCTCCCACAACTTTTTTCTCTTTCTTCTATTTTCATCAACTCTCTTCATCCTCCTCCTCTTTCCAACCCCTCCTCTTTCTTTATATAGGACTTCCATTTCTATTTTTAAAAGTACTTTTAGATATTACAATCATATTACATCGAAACACCGGTTACTGTACGATCACTGAAGTTAAGCAACGTCGAGCCTGGTCAGTACCTAGATGGGTGACCGCTTGGAAATACCAGGTGCTGTAAGCTTGGATGTGTGGGTGGTGTAATGGATAATGGCTTGGAATTGGAAATCGGAGAGCAGAGTTCCAATTCCAGTCAGGTTCATTGTATTTCCTTACACGCCATTACCCTTGGGAAGGTTATGAATCTCTTCTCCCCGCAACTATGGGTTAATTAGTAAGAATTAGCAAAAGGTTGATAAACCGTAACAAACAAATCAATCAATTTTAAATATTACAATTTTTCTCTGATTTAATCATTATTCTTGATTTCTGAAAAGAAATGTGTAACGGTCTCCTTGGCCCAAAAGGACTAAGAACTTTTCTATTTAATATTATTATCTCGAGCCCCCGGGGGTGAGGATTATCCCATTCAGTACCTCTTTTTCGGGAGGATGATGGGGTCATTATCCAGCGCATTAAGCTTTACCAAAAGAGGAAGTGTCGATGGGGGGGTAGCATTTTTTCTGAAAACCGACATAAAACGCGACCTTGTGTCAAACTTGTGCAATGTGGGCGTACGAATCAATCTGTCTCCTTTATGGTTTATCAATGTCAGTGGAGGTATATATTTCAGATTTATTTAAACAAAAAAAAACAACAAAATACAATCCTTTCTCGAAATAACCCTTTCTTTGGTGCACACACGACATGTTCCTGCTGAATTTTTAGAAGAAGAAAAAATACCACCAGTACGTGGGCAACAATCTCTCGAATAAAGATAAAGTATAGCTTAGATACCAAATTATGTAAACGTACCTTTTGTAATTTGGAGATGAATCATAATCATTCAAAAAGTTAGTCGTACTAGTGAACCCGATTTTTATTGCTTTTTATTGCCGCAACGGTTCAATCCCTATGAAAAAAGAATCCTCCCCCCTCCCTGCCCTCTATCTGTTTCTTATTTTTCCACTAGTGGAGGAAACGTTACTTCTCCTTTCTATATGGATTGTACAGACGAAGAAGGCCAAAGAATGCATCGGCCGAAACATTGTGGTAACAATAAAGGTAATAAAAAGACTAAGTTTAATATTTCGAGCAACAAGCTCGAAATATTAAACTTAGTCTTTTTATTACCTTTATTATTACCTTGGAATTATTTCAAACGATTTTGCCCTGCTAATGTGATTGAAACATTATTCATGCGCATATATGAAGGGTTCGGTATTGTGCAACAAAATTAAAAGTATTTTTAATTTATAAAATACATTAAAGTTCAAATTCTTACCTGTTCACTTTCGCACAAAAGCCCTTGACAAAGGTATAAATTTATATCTCTTCTACACCAATCTAAGGATTAAATAGTAGGGTAGACTGCGATCTCTAGCCTAAGATGACTGCCAAGACAACGGGAAACTACTTCACTGCATTTCCCAAGAAATCATGGCAATTCGCATATAATAAAGAATAGGAACCTGTGGAGAGACATAATCGCTTACATCCTGACAAGACGAGCGTTTATATTAAGTAATTAATGATACCCGTAAAAATTGACAGGCTTTTTTTTTACAGTAAGGTTCACCCTTTTCAAGGCCTGGGGGCCACTCGAGGTAGAGGGTTGCGTTAAGAGGCTATTTGTGTGTATAACGGTGGAAGATAACGATTAACCCGAGCCTTGAACAAGTTAAGATTGAAATGATCAGGGAAACATCCAGTGTTTCGCGGAAGAAGCTATTCGAGTGGAACTTACTTCTCATCGATAGAATACGGAGATAATGTGGGCGGTTTGCTACTACGTACGTGGCATGGCGCGTTCTTGTCGGGAAGGTTTAAATTGGCTGGACCAGGGAATGTAGTTCGTCCGAGAACTTTTCATGGACGTAGCGGTAGAGCAGTGACAGACTCGCCACACCCCACCTGTGGGAGAGAGGTTAAAGGGTGAAGAATGATTCGTCACCCACAAGGGCTCAGATACGCTTTTGGACTCTATCAAGGCTGGAGGGCGTGGTCTGGACAGCTCCCGCCCAAACGTGACAACAGTTCTCCATTTTTGACCTGATCTGTCTCTTGTAAAGGTAGAAGATAGCAGGAGGAGTCAGGTACTTACTGGAGCGGTACAGGTAGATTGTTAATATGTAGATCAACATTGTATAGGATCAGTGTCTTCTAAAATTGGAGTGTAGCATCTGTTTCACTTTCTCCGTTGCTTTTCCGCAGATAGCGACGGCGTGTTTCGACAGTACACGGTAAAGCAATTAATTCCAACCTTTTGGCAGCGTCCCGCTCCATTGCACCAAGAGGAATGTGCGGAGTACTCTGACGCCGGCATTATAGGCTAATATTTGCTCTTGACTTATGGTTACGTACGTAAGCAGTCCACATGAAACCAACCATGTGTTACATTTTACCACTGTGGGCGGGTGTGTAAATACCGAATCAATGTAGTATCTATGAACTCCGCAAAATAGTATTACATACGCAGAAGGATATATATACACAACGTTTTATTTATGTGAATCGCTCGGAGAAAAAGTCAACGTAAAAATCGAATAAGCTGAAGGTCGTTTTAGCCAGTTTTTTTTTTTTCTTCCTAACATGCTGAGTATCAGATTTGAAAACGAGGCTAAATTGAGAGATACACTGTTTAACCTTGTGAATTTAGGAGCGAGACGTCTACGAAAATCTAAATTTACAAACTGGAATCTACTTGAGTTAGATATTTGAATCGAAACTTACGGATATACTTTAGTGAAGCTTGTCGATATAAGACTTTTTTTTTTTTACAGGATTTCATGGTCGACAACGATTACTTATATTAGATATAATTTCAAACCAGCTTCATCGTCTAATAGTTGTAGTTGTATCTAAGCCTCGAAATGTATAAAAATAGAATTTATTTTTTATTTATAAATACAGTTCCTCTCCGCGGTTTTATTTTGCACTGTTTAAGTTACAGGCAAACCCCAAAACAAAACAAAAAAATGTAAATTTTATTTAATACTAAACACAAAGTACATGGATTATAGTGAAGCTAGGAATTCGGTTCTACCAAAGAGAACTGTAAGGTGGTGTTTCCTTTAAGCGGAGAAATAAAAGTTCTCGACTTCCGAACAAATATTATAAACAGAGGTTAATGGTCTAGCAACAAATATTCTATTCGTTACATAACTTTTATGAGAAGCTATTGTTGAAATTATTCAATAATTATTATTAATCCTTTATTATCTCTAATTTTATGTTCCGTCGTACCCTCAGGAAATTGACGATCATGACTCTCCACAATTTCCTCTTCTTCGTAGTTCTTAATAATTTTTTTCTTTTTGTCATTTCTCATAAACCTTGTTCGGCTATCCATTTACTCAAGCTTTGTTATGTTTTGTTTTCCCCTGTCTCTCTTGTCTTCAATCTGTTCTATGAGTATCAGATTTTCCAAGCCCTCTTTTCTCATTATATGCACTAGAAATTTCATCTGCACCTCGAAAATAGATTCATTTCTGATGTTAAGTATAAGTTTTCTTTTTGTTTTTCATTTTCTCTAAAACTTCGTCGTTGCGCACATATTAGGTCCATGGTAGCCACAGCATCCTTCGATAGAACCATATTTTGTTGCTTCAAACTTCAAATCTCTTTAGCTTGGAGTAGATTTTTCAGTATTCACTGCCATATAGATGGACAGATATCAAATAACAGTTCACTACTTTTTTTTTTTTTTTTTTTTGTTTCTAACGAGTGATTTTTCTGTTTCTTAATACTCTGCTTAGCTTTTGGAAGACCCCTTTGGCTTTGGTTCTCTGTTAAAACATTTTTGTGCTTATTTGATATTAGTATCTTTGACAGTATTTACATTAGTCGGACTATTGTCCTCATCTTTGTCGCCATATTTGTCACAACGTTTCGGCCGTTGTACGCTCCGGCCTTCTTCAGGTGGTTGGAATTTCGAACTGAACCCTTTATTTTTATCTTATACTTGACAAGGACACATGGCACAGTGGATAAAGGCGTTGGTTAGATCCAGTGACAGACCCAAAGAAGGTGAGTTCAATTCCTGGTTAAGGCAGTGGAGAACTTTCAGAGGGAAAATTAGCAGGAGATAACTGATAACTGACATCCATCAAACATGGCACGTGGAACTAGAACAGTCTACCTCAGTGATCGAAATAAAGGGTTCAGTTCGAAATTCCAACCACCTGAAGAAGGCCGGAGCGTACAACGGCCGAAACGTTGTGACAAATATGGCGACAAAGATGAGGACAATAGTCCGACTAATGTAAATACTGTACATAATACCTCATCTCAGAAATATAGACAGACTCTAGTATCTTTGATTTTTAATTTACATTTTGGGTTTATCCTTTTGCTAATAACCATAAATTCTGTCTTCTTGCAGACCAGATTAAAAAAAAGAAAGGTTTTCATGTGTATAATCAGTCCCTATTGAATGTGCAGGTAGTATAACGCAAAGTGGAATCGGCGAGACGAGTTCAAATTCTGGGATAGTCTGTTTCGCACAAAAACTTCTAGAAAAAGCATGAATCCATCTCTTCGGTACCCATCTGTGAATTAAATTAAATAGCAGTATAAACTAGGCTCTCTAGTTTTGGCTGGCAACCAATCTAAGAGAAGGAAACCTCTGAATTCACTGCCATATAGGTGAACAGATATCAAATAACAGTTCACTACTCTTTTTTTGTTTGTTTCTAACGAGTTTTTTTCTGTTTTTTAATACTCTGCTTAGCTTTTGGAAGGCCTCTTTGGCCATTCCAATGCGCCTTTGGATTTCAATGTCATACTATCTGTTCTCTGTTAAAACATTTTTGTACTTATTTGATTTTGGTATCTTTGATTTGTAATTTGCATTTTGGGTTCATCCTTTTGCTAACAACCATACATTCTGTCTTCTTACAAATTGATGTTTAATCCTTTTTTCTCGTTTTTCTTCACTGCCTTCTGTAGGAGTTTTTTTTTATTTACACTATTTATATTCGGATGATTTTTTCCTAATCTTTTTTGTTGTTATCGCAACGTTTCAGCCGTTGTATCCTTCGGCCTTTATCAGGTGTATCTTAAGAGAATTTTTTCTTCCTGGGAGAAGAAATGGGAGAATAAAGAACGTCCTTTCTCTTACCCCGAGCATTAACAAAGGGTTAAAAAAAAACTAGACTCGCAACGACTACGTGAAATTTAAAAGAGCAAACATTTATTGCAAAACATTAAAACAATATAACAAGATACAATATTTTACAAGATGGGATAGCACAAAATTTTCATTTTGTGCACCTTAAATATCAAGAGTTGATAACATATCCAAAACTATACCAGTGATTTTAAAAGAGTTCAAAACAAACTTTGACAAATTAAAAAATCTACTAAGCCATTGTCCCGTAAATTAAAGAATTGGTTCGTGAATCTGGTGACATAGAGGTTGTGAGTTCAATCCCTGGGTCGGGTAGTGTGTACTTGGACTCAGTAGAAACGGGCGAGCAATAACAGATTAATGTTAAACAATAGTTTCAGACTATTATTTTTTAGTGGAAGTGTACTTTGGCTCACATCTTCTAATGCCAACTTTTAAGATCAAATGGTAGGCAAAATAGTGATGTCGATGTTAGAGAGATAGAAAGTGATTTCAGGGAGTTATGTTTTTACGCGTCATACACAGTAGACGTGGTTATTTCATGTCTCGGGCAACTTTCTCCCCAGTGGGGGCGATAGAGCGAACCTTTTGGCTAGTTAAAATGTACACGCCGACGTGTTTAATAAAGTAGTAAGTCAAAATCCCTTTTGTTGAAGTTCTCAATTTACCCCCGAAAAAAACCAACTAGCGATCACTCGACCGAGAGAAGAAAGAGAGAAAGACAACTTTATGATCGCCTCAAGACCGTCAACAAAGAGACCCTCAGAACAAGGGGGCTTTGCAGCGTTTTGCTTATTTGGCGCAGTGACCAAGACCTTCCCAGAAGGGAGGAAGGATACAAGTAATACTAAATAAAAATAAGAGTTAGACGATATCCCTAGAGATTGGTAGTGGAACGAGAACAGTCTACCCCCGGAGATTAAATAAAGAGTACGGTTCAGAATTCCCTGTAGGTTACCCACATCGATACACAACTGACGAAGGCCAGAGTTTACAACGACCGAAACGTTCTGATAACAACAACAAAGATGAGAAGAATAGTCAGAGTATAAATAGTATAAATAATCTATAAATTAAATTTTATCACGGTAGGCTGCGTGTGCGAACATTGAAGATGGAACACCATAAATCAGCTGCTTCAGGTTGTCTCATTTGTCATTGAACTTAATATCAATATAATTTCTATTCAAGAACACCGCTATTTTCATCCTGTTGGGAAAGGTTGGATTTTCATCTCAGCCTCTGCTTGGAAAAACTCCACAGGTATTACCATTTACGGTGTTAGCATATTACTCAGTCCACTAGCCTATAAAGTGCTCATCAGCATAGAAGAAATTGGATCCAGAGTCATCATAGCTTCAACTGCAACTCTTGTGCAAATTAATGGAAACAACCGCTTTAGTTTCCTTTCTTTCATCATACAGTCAGTTTTAGACCCACCGAAGTGACATGGTGTAATCGATTTCTATTTTTTATATATTTTCTTCAGATAAGGTCATTTACAATAGTGTGCAGTAATATGAATCTATTTTCGAGGTGTATGATGAAATTTGTTTGGCCTTGAAAAAAATTGCTTCATCCGTGATTGCATCAGAGTTTTATCACGCCCAGACACTATTGTCTCGATTGTCGATTAGTAGTTTTACGGCCATTTTCTGCGATGGACGTTACTCCAAGGAAGTGTACGAAAATTGTAACGCTGACCGAACACTGACAAGCATTAGCAGTGAGCAAATCAAAGTAATATAGACTGGCGCGGAAGCTCTCCTGATTTAAATCCAATCGAGAATCTGTGGTCAATCTACGAGGAACGAATTCGTGGAATGGACATACAAAGTACTAACATGTCCACTGGGTCATGTTTCATTGGAAAATACGAAAGAGGAGTAAATAATAACGGAATTATTCGTTTCGTTTCAATTAATTTGCACAAGGATGTAAAACAACCATCATCTTCTATTCACCAACAAATTCTAGCAACGAAGAAGACGCGACACATTTCTGTCAATACCTCTCTTGTCAGAATAGTCCCATAATTTTCTGATTATTGGTGAAGATATTAGTGCTCGGATTGAAGTCAGTGACGTACACAAGTTTGTATATAATGTGTCTTCCAACAAAAACAGGATCTTTCTCGAAGATTTTATATAGGAAAATAATCTTATATTCCTAACCACCTGTTTCATAACAGTTCTAAGAAATGGGCATCCACCCACGCCAATGGCACAAGGATGCAATCGTTCACATCCTGATAAGAAGTGAAAGAACAGTGCAAAGAATTGTAAACCTTTCAGCACATTTGAAGGAGTATCTTCAGACCATCGGATTTTCTTTTCTACCATCCGACTTAGTCTGAAAACCAATAAGGAAAAGCAGTCTGCCTTCTCACCGTATAACTGGTCTCTTTTAGCAGCAAACGGTCATCTCAAAGACCAGTACACCATTGCTGTCAGAAATAAGTTTGAAACATTACAAGCAGAGGCTAAGGAACCATCGCCTAATGCAAACCTACAATAATTCTGTTACTTCTCATGAAAGGGCTGCAGCAGATGTTATACCTTTAAAACCTAAACATTAGTAACATATTCCTTGGTGATCAAATAGCAGTTAATCACAAAGGATTAAGGTAAAAGAAAATGCCACTATAAGAAATTCAAATCCACCCCTTAAATCTATCCAAGACTTCAGCCAGAGGCTTGCTCAACTCAAGAACTCTTATGAAGATCAACAAGCTGCATACATCCAGAACAAAATTCGGTTCATCAACTCTGCTGCTGCTAACAAACAATCAGTTCTTGCTTGAAAAACTGTCAACAAGACCAGTGAGAAAAAAAAACATCAAATAAATCCAAGTTAAAGGCTAATAGTTAGGCTGAGAGCCTGAATAAATGGCAAGACCATTTTAAAAATCTCTTTGGAAATGTACCTGACATTTTAGATACTAAGGTCGTGGAAGTCACTGAACATTCTTTTGACATTAAACCTGAAAACTTAACAGATACAGAAGTTGAAGTGGCGTTAAAACCATCCAAAATAGGAAAAAAGCGGGACTTGATCATATTCCTCCGGAGGTTTGGAAGACCCAGAATTTCAACGATATTCTGCTTCAACTCTGTAACGCTATATCTAATGGAGAAGTCATACAAAGGTGGACATAAGGTTTCATACTCCCTTCAGCAAAAAATTATAGCGGAATCACACTTACTTCCATTGCAGTAAAAATGTAAAGCTCAATGCTTTTCAACAGAATTGAACCTGAAGTAGAGGCAGTGCTCCAAAAATAATGGATTTCGAAAAAAAAAATAGATCAAACGCTGGACAAATTCTGACTGTTCGGCCGATTATTGAGGGCGTCAGGGCAAAGAATCTACAGGCTGCCTTACTTTTTGTAGATTTTTCTAAAGCCATCGATTCTGTAAATAAGGGATGGAAGAGAGAAGATCCTTCTGGTATATGCCCCCTCCCGAGACAGTAACTGCCATAATGATGCTATACAGAAATACCAAATCTTTGGTTAGATTTCCAGGCAGGAGACACTAGCTTCTTCGACATTAAAGCAGGGATCCTGCAGGGTGACACTCTTGCATCTTATCTCTTTGTTATCACCCTTGATTATGTAATGAGAACTTCACTCGAAGAATAGCATCATCTAGATTTTACTATATCACCAAGACTCTCATGTTCAGATCCTGCAATAAAGTTGACCGATATTGATTAGATGACCTAGATATCACTAAAGGCACCATTACAAATATCACAGTTCTTATACATCATCTAGAAAATGCTGCTGACGATTCTGGACTCCATGCCAATGCCTTTAAAACTGAATTCATAAGTTTCAACCAGCAAGGATCAATACAAACTGTTTCAGTAGAATCGATAAAATTTGTCGGATCAAATTCATAGGAAGCGAAATAAATTCTACTGAAAAAGATGTGAAAAAAAAATAAAATAAACTCATTCCAACCAATTTAAATTCGTTTTGAAATACAGCAAAATATTTTGCTTATTGGAAATATTAAATTTAATCTATTAGCATTGGCCTTTCCAGACTTTCTGTAAGTCTGCGAATCTTAGGCAGTAAGAGCAGAATTACAGTTAAGAATCCAAGCATTAGAAATCAGATGCTACAGAACCATTCTAAACATCTTCTACGTATGCCACAGTACAAAGAACAATGAAGAAACAGGCCCACTAGAAGTCTTCATATCCAACTTCAAGAAGTTAAAGTCAATACGTCACATGAGCCAAAGAACTTTCTACTGCCGTCCTACAAAGTACTACCTTATCCACTGTCTAAGTCGCTAGAAGTTAAGATGTTCTTCCTGATAATGGATTCGATCAGGAAATCAAGACGAAATCGCCTTACATTATGCTATTAAACAATGAAGTCTCTTAGCTGCAGTCGAAATGTTTGCTTCTGGGATTCTCGCTAAGCGATGGTCACACATAAAAAGGCCCTTTGGATTTCTTTCAAAATATATGAAAAATGTTGTATTTAAAATTAAATTTCTAACAACAATTTTATTTACGATGTTTACATACAGAGTTGTAAATTCAATGAAAATGTATGTCTCAGAGAATTTTGTAACAACCAATTTTGTAGTTGCTTTACTTTTATGGTAATTTACCCACGCACGCATGGACTCTCCCAGCTATAAATAGGAGCAGGTACTGCCTTTTGGAGAGGAAAGTTTCCAGCAGTCAGCTCTGACAGTCGGACCGATCATTCTTGCTGTAACACTCTCGTTTGTAAATGTTTGTAGTACTGTTTCTGTTAATATATTTGTTTAACTCAATTCCTCTTTTTGTGTCTTTTTGTGTCTTTATTTTTAACCCTAACAAGACCACAACACTTACAGATTAAGTTTTGTTCTGGAAGAGTGGGGAAAATAGTGTCGCCTTTTAATTCATTCTGAGCAGAGATTGGTTATTTGTGTCAATTTGAAGTTTCTCTGTGATATAAAGCAACAGCGGTCATCATTTTGATAAAAACAAGACCTGTCAAAGGGTAGACTGGGCAACATATTTATGGAGCCAGTGCGGCAATGACACGACATGGTTTGGCAGAGGGCTTCCTAGATTGAAATCATTGACTAAGGTGGAGGGCTTCCAGGATGGGATCAGTGACCTGTGACGAAGGCGAGCATTTAAGTCGGAAAACATCGGTTGTGGTCTGACTTGGAGCGGGGTGGGCTCCGTTATGTCTACCTGTCCAAGACATAAATTAATTCCGCTTTCAACCCAGATATTTGGATAGAATTGGTCAGGTACTCACCTGTGCAGCAACCCTACGACCAGACCCAGTCATGAAACTGATAGCAATGTAGTTTTTTTATAACAATAATATGAAAGAATATCATTTAAAAGGTATCAACATAAAAATTGATAAAATCGATACTATACTGCACTTATAATAGTGCTAGGGAAAAGTCGAAAAAATATTAATAAAATATAATTATAGTATGAGAATAATAATAATAATAATAATAATAATAATAATAATAATAATAATGTGTAATGATATTAGTAATGATGCTAAAACTACTGTGAAATTGCTTTGCGGAGATTGTCAGAAACGTGTCACTTATGATTACCATGACAGCATGATCGAACTGCAGTCATTAATGACGTCATTTAACTTGTCTTTCAGCAGTGCTACCACCATACAAGTCAGGCTAAAAATCATCACAGCTTCGAGCAAATATTTGAGCTTAATATTGCTAATTGCAATTTTTACACCTTAATGCTCGGTTTAACAGAGTTCCTGATATTTAATGGCTTTTCTTTTACTTTTCCTAGATTTCAAATAATAATTATAAACCAAAAAAAAATTGAATTCAATAATAATAATAATAATAATGAATCAATCACATCGTTATTAGAGACTGTAAACAAAAAAAAAATGCCTCTTTATTCATATGGCAGTCCCTGCAGACTGCAATGTATCTTTGAAGATCTTCAAAAAGCTATCAAAATACAAATTGAAATCGAAATCTCAAAATTGTGGCACATGAAAACATCAACAATCCCTGTTGTAGTTGGAGCCCTCGGAATGATTGGAAAAGATTCTAATAGACTTATTGAATGGGATTCCTGGCACCCCTTAAAGAAATACAAAAAGTTTTTTGTTTTTTTTTAATTGCTCAGAAAATGTCATGATGCCTTTTTTGACCTTATGTCTCTGGGCGGGACCCGGAAAGAAATGAGTACACACCAAAAATTAAAGGAAGTAATAATAATAATAATAATAATATCAGGTCATCCCATAAGTTCTGTCCGAATTTTAACTTTTTGTTAAAATGAACGAAATTTAAAGAGTATTTTATAATGTCTAATGGAGCTGAACAATATTTTTATGTTTAGATGTATTTAAACTGATCAAATTTTATTTCAGAGAACAATTAAATTTTGTTTGATTAAAACCCTGCTAAAATGGAAGTACCCAAGAATCATTTGAGGCACATAATGCTTTAGGAGTTCAAGAAAAGAAACTCAGCAGCCGAAGCGGCTAGAAACATTCACTCAGTTTATGGAGAGGAATGTGTGAATGAAAGAACTTGCAGAAGATGGTTTGCAAAATTCAGATGTGGAGATTTCACCCTTGAAGATGAAGATTGAACCGGGCGTCCAGTTGATTTTGATGAAAAGCTTCTTGAAGCAGCCCTTGAAGAAAATCCAGCTTTATCAGTTGAGGAATTGGCAATGGTTCTCAGTTCAAACCATACAACTGTTCATCGTCATCTTCAACAACTTGGAAAAGTTCCTAAACTTGGAAAATGGGTGCCTCATGAATTGTCTGAAAACAATCTCAAATCCTGAGTTGACATCTGCTCTTTCTCCATTCTCGCCAACTTGTTTCACCTTTTTGGATAGACTTGTGACTGGCGACAAAAATGGATCTTTTATCGAAATGTTAAGCGTCGTAGACAGTGGCTTGGTAAAGGGGAAGGACCCCAGCCACAGCCGAGAAGGGAACTTCATGGGCAAAAGGTTCTTCTTTCAATCTGGTGGTGTCGCCAAGGAATAATCCACTTTGAATTCTTACCACCTAATGCAACAATTAATGCTCAAATATACTGTCAGCAATTAGAGCGTTTGAACCAAGCTTTGAGGAAAAAAGACCTGCTCTAGTGAATTGAAAAGGGGTGATGTTTCATCAGGAAAATGCGCGTCACAAAAGATCGAAGAACTTGGTTGGGAGAAAATTCCTCATCCACCTTATTCTCCCGATCTTGCTCCTTCAGACTACCATTTGTTTCGTAGCTTACAGAATCATTTGGAAGAAACAGCTTTTGTAACACAGGAAGAGGTTAAAACTGACATTTGTGTGTTCTTTGAATCAAAGCCAAAAGAATTTTACAGTAATGGAATTAGTAAGCTTGTTAATAGATGGAAGGAAGTCATAGATAATCAGGGAAATACATTGTTGATTGAATCTGTAATTAAATGTAACATTTGGTCACTTGTTTTCTTTATTCATAATTCGGACAGAACTTATGGGATGACCTGATAATAATAATTATAAGTAATGGCTATTCTACCTGTTACCCAGCGGTTACAAATTTATTTATATATTATTTGACCTGTAAAGGGCAGGAGATTAATATCTATGATTAACAATTAATATTATATGAACCTTGAACCCACTAACAGAATTTTGACAAAAGGATTTTTTCATTTTCCAACAAAAGCAAGAAAATGAAGTCGTATATACAATAAATAACAGTAATCAATTCAACACTCAAACAAAAAAAAAACGTACACAAATGAGTATTAACCAAAATATATAAAAAATACACTGGATCAATGCCATTTTTAGTTCTCAGTTCTAAGCTTGGCATTATTCCAACTAAAAGAGTTCAGTAGGTATTATGTGTCTGAAAAAAAGATTATATGTTAACAGGAGAGAGGAAGTATGATCATATGTATATACGTTCAGAAAGAGAGGAAGGAAAATGTCAATTAGAGGCTGGTGCCTCCGCATCTGTATCAGATTGTCTACGAGTAGCAAGTTTTTCTTTGAAGTCGCGGCAATACCCAGTGTGCCTTATGCCGCGAGTGAATGTTCTACTGACTTTAATAGTTGTCTGTTCACTTTTTTTGTTTGTTTTCGGATTAACTACCGGCTTACAGAGTGGGGTGGGTGGATGAAAACTATAAGTATTTATTTGGTTCATTATTCTATCCGAACGAACACGTACTGTGTTTTCTACTATTCTAGTGAGGTCAAACCTCCTACAATTGTTGTTTGGGTAGATATGTGTATATACGTAGGCTGATAGAGTTACGTTAAGACCGTTTCATTTCTTTGACGTAATTGAAGGATTTGGTTCGTTAGAATGATTCTTGTCCATTCGATTTCATTTAAAAGGTAATAAGTTACAAGTAACATAATGATAAAATGTCTCTATAAACTAATGGTAGCATAACATGGCACGAAGTCTCTGGCCTTTAACATTTGTGAATCAAGATACGTATTAATACATATTCTCACACGCGCACATACATTTTCACGCGTTTATAGTATCTTGTTACCATATAGTATCTTATTACATAGTATCTTATTACCAGATTTGAAGATTTTTGGCTTATTTTAAATGACAAAAAGAAACGAATAATAAATTGTACCTAGACATGTCTCTATTGAAAAGTGTAAGTCATAAAATATAATAGTACGAGGTAAAGCGTATACAAATATATAAATATCTCCATGCTCTCTGCCAAGCTGGCAAATATTCACTGTGCAATTCCCATAGACTTATTATATATATATATATATATATATATATATATATATATATATATATATATATATATATATATATGGGGTAAAATGTATGACAAAGTGGAAAAAATTTAAGTGACAAATTTTATATTTCTATTAATTCTAAAACCCATTATTTTTTATATATGTGTGTGTGTGTGTGCAAATATATTGATAAAATAGGAAAGAACGTTTAGATTGATGATCCGAAGTTCTTTAGTATTTTTGTTTTTATTTTTTAAAAAACAGTGCTCGATACACAAGTAGAGCCTAGATTATAATTATTTTTTAAAAAATATGATCCCATCGCTACACAGGAATTACCATGTTTCAAAAACACAAGCTAAAAACTTCCAAT